>JANHFL010005840.1:42080-57639 GCA_032468155.1 Oxyrhabdium leporinum | reverse complement strand
AGTTCAGCAGCTGGAGAAGCTGCCATTTCAAAACCCAAGCAGCTCAGTGCTACAAGGAGAAGAAGGCCAGGAAGCCACCGGCAAGAGGCCTCTCCATTCAGCCGGCAGGCATTCAGATGCTAAAGGTCCGGTGAGTGCGGAAAGTGGTGGGGATGATGGGCAGGCCTCCTGGTGAGTGCAGGAAGGCGGGAAGTGGCACAGGGAAGTGGCACAGGGAAGGCAGGGAAGAATGGCAGGGCTGTGTGCCATGTGGAAGGGTGTAGGGAAGGCACATAACTCTCAGGCTTACCTGTAAGCAGGCAGATCAATTGGGTAGCAGGCACAGACAGACAGTCTGGCAAACTGCAGACTGTGTGATCAATGGCATGCAAGCAAGGACCCACACAGTGTGATGCTATGCTGGGGCGGTGAGATAAGTAGGGGCAGGGTGGGGCGAGGGGGCAGGTGGGGGTGAGCGGCAACCAGGCAGGCAGGGGCAGGCCCAGTCAGAGGTGATATTTGCCGGTTCATTGAACTATTCAAAATTTCCGCCATCACTTGAAGTTATTCTCATTGTTGGAGGATTTTCCTTTTCTAGCTCTCTGGTTATGTGTTCCCTGACAAAATGAACTTACTTTGTACTCCACTGGGATTTTGAAGCTTTAAAAGCACATTATCTTCTGCCTAATGTTCAACTGTTCATTCTACTTCAATATGAAGTTTGCCTGATCTATACTTTTATTATATTGTTGACTGAGCTACAATTTACATTCTTTTTATTTTTGAAAACTACCCTTATGGTAAAATTAATTAAATGGCAGAGTATAAATCTAATAAATAAATAAATACAGTTCAGTATGAATGTATATGTAAAAAAAAGTATAGCTGCACTTAGACTAATGATTAATAGCTGTTTTAGTCCCTTATTACAACTCTATAAGCAATTAGAAACACATTTCTGCACTACCAGATAAATGTTCTGCATTACTCAGCAGAAAACTAAAATCCAGGACCACAAAGTAAGAGGCTAAATTAAATGTACTGATTCAAAGTCACTGCCATAGTTTGCCTTGTTGCAAATTTGGAACTGTGCCAGAGGTAAAAGCAAAAGAAGAATGTCTAAGCTGAGGTTCTCAGTGGTTAATTCCTGCCATGATAAATCACAATTTATCATCAGATAAAAATGCAGCTGATGTGTCTAAAACTCAAATTAAAAGTAAGGGGTGCTATACAAAATCCTGCATGCAAGGATAACCCATTCTTATCTAAGTGAAAAATGATATCCGTGGCCATTTCTCAATAAAAGTGCTCAGCATTTTTTCTGGAATGGGGATAGAGAACTTGTGCTTCTAAATTATTAGTACAGTTCATAGTATTTGATAAGAATTCAAGATTCAAAACAAGTTTAATCAACGCATATAAATTCTGTAACCTAAGACAGATCTGGAAGAACAGAGAATACCTACTAAATATGTGAATCCTTCAAAACAAATCATCGGCTTCATAGTTACTGGACATAGGATTATTTTTTTCAGAAAAAAAGTATTGCTGAACATGAATTCTACCTTGGGACCTATTAAAATCAGTTCAAACTAAGAAACATGCCATTACACTTTTACATTTATAGATCCTATAAAAAATATAGGATCAACTTTGATTCAGAAGATATAAAATTGTTCGGGATTTGTCCAAATTTAACAGAAAAGTTTCCTGAATTACAATTGCTAGCCAAATGTTCTGTTGATGACCAGGAGTTTTAAGTTCATATATAGTCATACTAACATAATATGTAAATCTGAGAATGTATTGCAAATTACACAAATAATTATTATAAAGGATAATATTTGTAGCTGGGGGTTGAAATGAGGGGTCCTTGCTGCTCCCCCAGCCTGGTTGTTTTCTTGCAGATGTTTCATTATACAAACTAAGTAACATAATTAGTGCTCGAAGTAAGTGGGAAGAAGAGTAGGGCGAGAAAAGGGGCTATGTGGTCCTTGGTGCTCTCTGAGCTTGGTAGTTTTCTTGCAGACATTCATGACCCAACTAGGTAACATTACCAGTGCTAGAAGGGAGTAGGGTGTGTGAATTAGAGAAGAAGTGGAGGAGGAGTGGGAGGATGACAAGAAAGACTAAGAAGGGGAGGATGAGGAAGAGGATTGTGAGATCCTTGGTGCTGTCTGAGCTTGGATGTTTTCTTGCAGACATTCATGATCCAGCTAAGTAACATCACCAGTGCTAGAACATAGAATCCTGACATGTGTCACTTTGAGTATTGATGTGTCTGCAAGAAAACAACCAAGCTCAGGGAGCACCAAGGGCACCTCAAGAATTACTATAAGATTTTCTATGTGGTTGGAACACATACATATTCAGTTATCATGTTAAGAATGTTTCTGTAAGCATAATAAATTGATAGTTACTTCTGCAGTAGGCAAAGTACATGATTCTCAAGGCATGTTTATATAATAAGAGTAGATAACCAGAGGCAGGCTGCTCTTGCTTTAGCAAGAGGTTCGCTGGTCATGCGTGTGCATTTGCGCGCAAGCTGGCTTCGCTCACACGTGCCACTTTCAGGCTCGTGTGAAGCTTCAGAGAGGCAGCTGATGATTAAAGCAGCTCTGGTGAGTTCAGCAGGGGCGGTGCGGAGCTCACCTGAGCAGTGTGGGCGGCAGAAAGGTGAGTTATTTAGCGACAACTTAGGGCAAGGTTGGGTCTGTGGGGCCAGCCAAAGCTCACAGCAAGAGGCTCACCCAAACCTCTGCAACCATGCAGCAGCTCACCTCTGTAGATAACCTGGTAGATTAAATATGTTTTGAATTCTAATTAGTTTCCCCATTGTACAGTTATTAGACACAATAGAATACATAAATTTGAAAGATCTTAATATATCTTGGTTTGTTTCATATTTTAAAAATATCATTGGTATACTAATATTATATTTTTGATGCTGTATTAATGCATTCTAGCAGCATTGTAGTGTGTTGAGTTATACAGTCTAGAATACTGACTTCTGTTAAATGTAGTGTGAAAAGTATATAATTTCATTTCTGGAAAGTTCATTAATTATTTTTTTCATTATTTGTATTTTATTTGTGTGGTATTCTTTATTGCTGATTCATCTTACTGTATTTGTATATTAATAATTATGTAAACCTATCCATAATCTGATGTCTACACCTTGAGTTTTCAACTCAAAAATGTATTTTCAGATATTGTTTTGTCACTCAAAATGCCTGACCTTAGAAGTTCGTAAAAACAGAACAATCAGTCAACATTTATGTAAAAAAAGGAAATATCCTACACTGCTTATTGGCATGTTTGAGATGGGTTAAAGAGCCCAAGTTTGAGAATTTTTGAAGAGTTGCTCCTACAATAAACATTGCACATTTAAAAATGGAATCCAACTAACTCCTATCATGGGTACATTAATAAGAAGGCAAAGTAATGAAACTTGGAATAGACAATTCAAAGATCTTTTTCTGTCTTTACCTTCTAAACTTTGATGATACACCCTAAGATGCTTCCTCCTGTGACATTTTCCTTTCAGACACACTTCCCAAGAAAACATGATGCTACAGCTATCATCTTAAGAATGCTTATAAAGATAAATATCCTTGGAAATAATGATACTCTACACTGGTACTTTGCTTTTCAGCATGTTCACTTCTATTAAAAAATAATTCAGTCCATTTTGTCATTTTTATGTACCCCTCCTTCAAGAAAGAAATGGAAGAAAACAGAAACAAATGGGAACTAATTTACTTCATTTTTTTTCAGACAGTTTAGAAATGAATGCATGCTTAAGCCCAAAAGCTGAATAAGGATGAGATTTGTGCCTTCCCTTTAATTGGTGGCTAGTATGTTTGCCTTGTCTGGAATCCCCTTCCTTATCATTGATCTAGAAAAAATATTCTACAATTATTTCAAGAACCACTGCCTATAGCTTTCAATTCTTACATATCAGCTGGTCATTTCTTGACTCTGTGCTGTTGCTGTGAATATGCACATTTATATACAGAAGAACAAAATAAATTCTGCATTTTATGCAACAATGCTGAAATTTAAAAAAAATGGAATAATGGAAAATTACTGATGCCAGAGTTCATCCCTCAAACATTGAGATAATTAATTCAAAATTAATTCAAGAGCAGAACTTCAGGACCATTTATATTCTCTCATCCTATTTGTTATAAACTATAGGGAGCATGTTACAGAATGATTGGAGCAGAATCTCAATGTCAGCAGTGTCAAAGGGATAAGTTAATGCATTTTCATATTTGGAAGGATACATTGGGTCCTTTCTTCTATTACTACTTTATTTCAATAGCTAGTTCTGCCATGTAGCCAATTCCTAGATTAACTTTCTTAACAGGAGTGGGTGAAGTATGACCCAAAGCCCATAAATAAATATTATCCATAAGTATGCCCAACAATCCACTTGCCTGTTCTGTGACAACCTTGACAAATAAAATACCTAGTTGACAAAGAAAATTCATTCAGCTAATCTTACTATTTTTAATCATGATGAGATTATTAACCTACTTGATTTGATTTAACTTAATTAAATCAAAGTGTGGACTATAGTTAAGGACAAGCCTTCGATTCCTGGATAATGAAACAATCTTATTTTTATAATTTACTATTTTTGCATTTTACTGCCCTGAAAAAGAAGCAAACAATGTTTGCCTCATACATATGTCACAGTTTCTTTAAGTATACCAAAGACAGAAGGCTCCAAAACACAAGCAAGCCAGCCAAGATAATAACACACATCCCTGGTGAATTCACACGCACACACAGCATCTTTCATAGTCCTCCTTACTGTGCTGGCTGGGGATAGGGCATAAAGAAGGACAATAGCTGCACAAGTGCTGGCTATATTTTAGGTAGCACACTCACAGTGTCAAAAAAAATTGGTTTGGCTACTGTACTTGATATTAATGGGTGAATGAAGTCCTTTGCTTTAGGTTACAGCATGTCTTGGGCTGATCTTGGACATTATTATACTGGATTTATAAACCAGTTTTGCAGTGCAGTTTACCTCAAGCATATTGCATGGGTGGCTTTAAGACAGAGAAAATGAAAAAAATATGAAGGTGGGTTGGTAAACAGAAAAATTAGTTCAAGAAAAGATTTATGGACTTTTCCTTACTTCTGAATTACAGTGTCAATCAATCATCATTGAAGTGATATAACTCTTCCTTTATTACTGCCAATGCAGCAAAAAATAAATAAATAGTGGTTAACACTACAGATAGTTTCATTAACATGAATACTGCCAATTTCAGGTGTCCACAACCTTGTTTGGTCACAAACCCCAATTCCTGGATAAGATTAAAAATTCTTAAAGAAAATTATTCAAAAATTTACAGATTGTTAAATATCTGAAAAAAGGAAGTTCTTCATATTTAAAACATTGCTATGTATAAAGATGAGGGATTCTACACAAGAATAATTTATGAATTGTGAGAAGAGAATGTCAATAAGAAGACATTGATGGAAGATTTGAATGGCACTGGTCCTCATTGTGATTACCCAGATGACTTTGCTGATTAGTTTGGCTTGGCTTAGAAGAGTTAATTTAAATGTCTAAATTTGACTTTTTCTCTTTCTTTCCCTTGTCTCCCTTTAGTGCCCTTTATTTCCTTCTTTTTCCATTACAAGTACTTTCAACTTGATCTATCTCTATTTTGTCCTTCTCTTCCTCCTCTTCATTCTTTTAATAGAGGACACCTCGGCCCATTTCTTCTGCAGCCAGCCAGGCTTTTCTGAAGGCCTCTGTAGCCGATAACAGAGTTCTGGATTGATCCGGTGCCCTGTTATCAGCTAGAGAGACCTTCAGGAACGCCTTTCTGGATTTGCCAGATGAAGAAGTTCCTGAAAGCCTCTGTGTCAGCCTTGGAAGCCATAATTGAGGCGGCCACATATTAGTACATGGGAATTAGGGAGGGGGTTCTTTCTCATACACTTAGAGGGGTTAGTAGTGAAAACAAAATTCTTTTCAACTATGTCAAGGCCATCCTGACCAGCACCTGGACGAGAGGAGAGAGGAAGTTGGCTTCAGAAGATGACTGGGGAATGAGACCTTTGATGATGGTTTGGAGGTGGATCTTTGAATCCTTTGGGGTGTGGAAAAACCTGGGCCTTCAGATTCAGGTTTTTCCCAGATGTGCCAACATGGTTTCTTTAATAAATTCTTACTTGGATAAACCTTAGTCTGAGTGCTGAATAAATTATTGGAACTTGGATGGAACACTGACACTCTGATAATGAAAAAGAGGTCAGGGGCGAGTGGGCAAGTGAGATGAGTCAATGGACGACATCCCCTCCCCCCCAAAAAAATAAGACCAGGTACCTTTTTTGGTGGCAAAATAATATAAGACAGGGTCTTATTTTTGGGGAACACATGGTGTATAAGCTGTATTCTTTGCTATAAACATCTACAATATGTGTCAGTATTGGGCTGAATTTAAAAAATGAAATAAGAATTAATCAGAAGCATTAATTAGCCACTGAAACATTATTCAGACAAAAACATTTGTTGAAGCTGTTCCAGATGCTTTAAAAAAAATCTGTTGGCAAAATCTGTTAATCATTTTCTTTCTAAGAAACCCATCTAATACCTATAGATTTCTGGATTATTTTGAATGAAAAGTTATTAATATAATTTACACATAGGAAATAAAGTGGAAATAGTTTTATTGTATATTGAAATATATAATTAAGCAGTAAAGTAATGCACATATAAGCATTTAAATACATTAACAAGACAATTATGTTTTAATTTGAAATATTTACAGATTAGAACTAAGGTCCTAATATAACTGGAGGTAGATAAAATGAGTCTGTTTTCTCAAGCAGCCTAGGTGTTTCCCAAAATGTTTTACCTAAGCTATTGTTTTTTTTCCAGCCATACTTAATTTCTCCACTAATTTGTTAGAATGATATAAGTTTATATTTTTTCTTTCTCTTTATGTGATATTCTTCAAAAATAGTAATTATGAATATTTACAATCCTTCATACCTTATAATTCATTCTCCATTCAAGAACACCTATGACCCAGCAATGCTTTAGTTAGTTCATAAAATGCCTATAGGATAGGGACCATTCATATTTCCAGGTGGAAATTATTCCAAGAGGGTGGGCTACTACTGCAGCCTTATCTATATCTCTTGTATCTCTCAAGTAGAGAAAAATCTACAACAGACTCTTTGCTATGACAAAACTGAACAGGCTTATTCAGTTTCATCAGGGCAGGAAATGATCTATCCAGGGTTTGTGCTATATCAAGGAAGCCCAAGCAGATATTTGCAGAAGGAAAGTCTTCACAGGTGTTACCTTCCAAGATCCTAAATGCATTTCTATCTTGAGGCTGATATAATTTACAACAGCTAAAACAGTTTTGTATACTTCAGAGTGCAATAGTTGAGGAAAATCTCTTGTATTAGAGAATCAAACCACAGCAAGCTAAATTCTGATTTGTATGAAATTATGCATGCATTGGACAGGGAAATGTCCTTTGTCCAAGGTCTGTGGTTCTTACATTCATTTTTTAAATTAACTTTTCCCTTAAATTCTAATTCTCAGTATGTTTCTATTGTAATTGTCGATATGCTTCTACACCATTATGGGAACAAAGGAGAAGCTTTTCTATGACTAATTTAACACTTGTAAAATTCCCACAGATGATGGAGACCTAAAATCTTACCATCCTGTTGGGTAAAATATAATTTTTTGGTTTCTAAATTAATGCATTTAAATGTTGTTTTGACAAATACTTCAGTGCCATTTGTAATATATGCATCCTTTGTTATTAAACTGGTTACTGAAAAATTAACTCTTAGCATCTGAATCAATACCTGCCTTTCATTTCATATATGTCACATGGACATTTTTGTATTTATTGAAATGGATATTAGTACACTTATATGGAGGGACGTGGTGGCTGCTGCATGGTCGCAGAGGTTCAGGCAAACCTCTTGCTGTGAGCTCTGGCTGGGCTGCCCAGCCCAGAAATGTGATGAGTACTACCCCCTAGAGTCAGCAATGACTAGCACATATGTGCGAGAGAAACCTTCTTGAGGAAAAATATGTAGCGAGAAAATTGAAATTTGTATTATGTTATAATCTTAAGGATAGTTCTTACCAAAAAAATTGTAATTGGTATATGTTACCAGAGAACATATATTAATGTTCTCTGGTAACATATACCATACTAATTGGTATATGTTACCAGAGAAATTGTCTAGAATCTATAAAGTCAACTCAAATGTATGTTGAAAATGTGAACAACAAGAAGAAACAGTTTATCATGTTTGATGAAGTTATAAAAAAAACTAAGTTTTGGATTCAAATAGATACACTAATTCAAAGGATTTTAAAGATTAATAAACAATTGAAATGACAGACTTTTCTTTTGAGCCTGATACAGTTGGAAAAGGTCCTGGAACTTTTTATACATGTCAATTGTAGTGAGATTATTATATGGACAAAAATTGTAAGTCCAATGAAGAATGATTGATAAGAACTTGCTTAGATGGCCAAAATGATTTCTTTAATTAGGAAAAAAAGGACAATATCTACATTTACTGCTGACTGGAAGCCCCTTCTAGATTTTTTGAGTGAAACAGAAAAAATGAATTTTGCAAATAACGTCTGGATGAATAGACTGATAAAATATCTCTGCTAGTGTTCTACATTGGTTCTCTGAGAAATTTGAAAAGCTATGCTGTCTGTATAAAGCTGCATTGTCTTTGGAATACCTTCAAAAAGACACAACAGCTTTCCAAAGCAAGGTCTGAAAGCACAACTTTATGAAAGTCTCAGAGGCCACATTAGCTGGAGAAGCTGAGTCTGAAAAGGAGATAGCAAAGGGATGCAGGAGTTTCTGCATCAGCAGGAGAAAGGTCAGTGCAGGGAACTGGAAGAGAAGGCAACTGGAGCACCAACAAATCTGAGGCTTGGTGAGGCTTTTTGGGTCATGGCAAGCATCCCTAAACCATGTGGTATATAGGGCAGCAAAGAGAGCATAAATAGTATGGGAACTAGATGGGCAGGAGGATTTGCATTTGTAAGCATAGGTGAACTGCCAAGCATCTGAATTTTGACCCTATGACTGCAGGGACACTGCAACAGTTCTAACATTGGCCATTGGTCATAAGTCAACTTTTTCAGCACTGTTGTAATTTTGAATGGTCACTGAACAAATTGTCATAAAAGAAGGACTACCTGTAATATAAAGAAATACATTAAGTTATTTTTTTGAGATAGAGAAAAAGATTGAGGATTAAATTGGCAACAAACCTATGAAAGGACAGTGAATGGGTGATGAAAAGAGGAAGTCGTGTAAAATGGAGCTGTTGAGGTACTCAGGTAAAATGGTAGTGAGAAATTTAAAAAACAAATGGCAATGTGAAGCAATGTGTGAATGGGTAGAGTAAGGCTAGTATGCAAAATAAAATATATATGCAGTGGACTGGTGAATGATTTGAGGTAAACTACATTTAGTTACATTTTATTTTTATTTCTTATACTGCAATTTCTTTGGTTTACTATTCTGTACTTTGCATAATATTCACCCTGATGTGGATTAGTATGATGGGTATGTATATTGTATATCTGAAGATTATCAGTTGCAGCATTGAGTCCATGCCACTTCAGTGAATTTTCCTCTCTACTATGAGAAAACAAATTGATGAGAATTCTTTGAATATATGTTTTAAGGCAGCTAGAGATTCTCCTAATAGATACACCATATGGTCCAGACTTAGTGAGTTTCCTAATTGAACCATCTGTGGTAGTTTACGTCCACAGTATTTCCCACTATCTATGGATGAAGTTAGGTAATGGTAAACAATTAACTAAAGTTAGTTTGACAAAATTTGTTCTTGGCAAATTTGTGTTGAGTACTGTTAATCGCTCTGTTGTCATCAAGGTTCTCCTAGATCAATTTCTTCATGAATTGCTCTATAATGTTCCTGCATAGATTCAAATATCTGTTTTAACTATGACTTTCTCCCTCTAATCACCTGGTATGACACTTGTTTTCTAAAATGAATTTATTATAGCATAATTTTTTATAAAGTACATTCCATTTCATCATATGCAGCATCACATTAATCATCTGCAGTAAATATTACCACTGCATCTAGCAATGTTATGACACTGGGGGATTTTATCTGTTTAAATAATTGCTCCCATGTGAAAGGCAAAGCGAATCCCTAATATTGTATATTCTATCTCTGATAAGTTTGCTATTTTGCCGTGGGATATATTTCCTATTAAATAAATGATAATTAAATTTTCTAATCACTTGGGACATGAGTTTGGACTGAACCATCTTGTGGTATACATTGGTGTAATCATATTCCATTTATGCAGAGAAAATATCATTTGTCAAGGATGTGTATCTTTTCTTGGCTGCATCCCCAGGATTAATATCAATCAAGACACCAAGAATATACTTTCAAATATATTTCAAACTTGGGAATTTTCCAAAACAATTATGATACAATATTGGGAGAATAAATTCATTAGATTGCTGACATGTGTTCTTTGTCAATATTTGAATAAATGATTTGCAATAAAGGGACAAGGTGGAGGACTTTCAAGCATTCTAGGGAATTCCTTGAGCAATGTATTTCTGAAATAAATTTCCAAATATTTTTCTCTTTCTATTTATTCTATATACTCCTTTTAAACCAAATGTTTCATTTTCATTGCTATTATAATATTAAACTTGGCAACTGTACTTTGCTATTACTATATTATTACTATTTATAAAAGAAAAAAGAAAAAAATACAATATTTAGATTTTGGCAGGAAACCCACCAATGAAAAAGCAATCCTGCCAGAAAAAATGCATAAATTAGGTTTTAATTAGGTTTGAAAATACTAACAGTCTCTCAAACTACAGTATATCTCTTACCTCCCTACACCCAGGGACAAAACAAACAAACAAACAAACAAAAATCAAGGAACCAGATGAAATTCTGTTTCATAGGTCAAGACATAGCTTGGGGAATATGTTTTATTAATACATTATTATCTTATAGCTTTAATTTTATTTATTGCTTTAATAACAAAAAAATCCAGTCTGAGCAAGTAAATGATTTTAGCTTTTATCCCTCGAACTTTCAAATATATGGCCTGGGGCAAAATACTTCTTATAGCAAAATGCTCACTGACTTGCTTTTATTACTCTTAGCCAGCAGATTTTGTCATCTGTAAGAGAATAGGAAGTTAATCTCGTTTATATGACAGAATCTCAAGATCATGGTAACAGCTAAAAAAAGATGTGGTGAAGGATCATCCACTCAATACCACTTCAGATTAAACCCCTTTGTTTACTGATTTTAACTCCATCATTCTTATAACTATGAAGAGTACACAAAAGGGTAGATGCACAAAAAGAAAAGAGAATGCCAAACCTGTCTTTTAAACAAGGGCAATGGATTAAAAAAATAGCTGTAAAGTAGAATTTATTCCATTTTCTTTCAAATGCTTTATTTAATATGGAAAAACATATTGCAAAAAATATGATTTTTCATATGGTTAAACTCTCATTTAAGCCTTCTCTCAAATCTTTTCTCTAAAGAAAAGGACTGATTCACATTTGAGATCAATCCCCAAATGTTGATTTAATTTCTGATGATGTAAACCTACTGCATTACGTAGTGCTATGGACAAAAGGTACTTTTTTCTTCCCAAGATCATATCTGCAAATTTAAATTAATGGTTTTCAGTCAGCTTTGTCAGTAATTTACAAGCGCTTATCATGGCCAGCAAATATATACTTTTTTTGTGTGTCTCAAAATGTCCACAGATGCTCACTAACAAAAACAGGAAAATGTGGTTTTCATTCACTTTCCAGCTACTTGCCTTGCTACAGCAGCTTGGCTAAGGAAAAAAAAATCACTTAAATAAATAACTATTATTCCTAAAGAAATCACTCAGGGAATACTGAATAATGTTTGCAAAAGTATTGCCAGGGTGTTTCCGGACGCAATTCAAGATGTTGATTGTCACCTTTAAAGCCCTTCATGAATCTGCGCCAAGTTGCCAAAGGAACTATCTTCTCCCTAGTTGTTTCTACCTGTTCAACAAGGTGAGGCAGATTGGGCATGCTGCTTTGGCATCTCATCAGCCAAGGAATGCTGCTGGCAGGAAACATTAGATGTGCCCTTTCTGCCATTACCCCTGTCCTCTGAAATATTCTACCTTCAGATAATCAGAATAATTCTGAATCTGTTGGACTTTCATAAGTCTTGATATTGTGCCTGAGTCTGAGGGCCCAAGGATTGGGCCCAAGGCCAGAGATGACAGAGCAAAATCCATTGAAGTTCAAACCTTTATATGCTTATACCTACTAGACAGAATCTTGCGAAACTAAAGCTATAACTTTTTAACCTACCAGATTTATCCTGAAAGATTCTAATCTTGAATTGGATAGAAAAGAGGGAAAGAAGTTCAGGTAGCCACACCCTAGAATATCTCAGGATAAATCTGATAGGTTAAAAATTTATAGCTTTAATTTGGCAAGATTTTGTCTAGTGGGAAAGTTAGGTGTGGCAAAAAATCCCCACATCTACTCCACCAGGTGCACATTCCATCACACCAAATGTGTTAAGGGCTCTGGCTGTATTAATATCCATAATTACTTGGATAATTTTGAGTTTTCATGACATAGCTAATAGAAATGACTAAAACCAGTATGGTCATGTTAATATGTTCTTGAACAATTCTCACTCATTTAAGGTGTCCTGGGATTTTTCAGGTTTGCTAACAAGAGGAACATTAACAATTTTGAAAATGTCCAAGTTATCACTAGTAGGTGAATAATTATATTTTTAGTATCTCTGCATCTTTTTAGATTGTTTTAAAAAATACCTCTTTCCAAAAATATGTATGTGCATGTGTGTACAGAACAGAACAATCCTGCAACCTTTGTAGCCAAACTTTTCTAGAATGACGTCTAATAATTTTTTCCCCTAAAATGTCACATTTGTTATTCTCAAATTAATTTGAGCACTCTAACCAGAGGACATTATCTGTGTATTCTTTAGTCATGCAGACATTTATTCAGAATTGTTCATGCTTGTTTAGAAGTTCTGATAGGATGTAGCCCTGCTCAAAATGTCATTATCTATCCTGGCTGAGTTGATTTTCTGAGAAATTATAGCACTTAAAGCCAAAGCACCTCCATTGTCTTTTCCCTTTCCAATTCTTTTTATATAGTTATATAGTTATATAGTTCATCCCTTGAAACAATTTGTTCTTTGCTTAACCTGCCTTGCTCTCCTTTGTACAATATCTTTCCAATGCTATCTTGGTTCTTTAATGTATTTTTTCAGTCATTTTTCTGTACATATTCCCATGTTTCTTTTACTTATATTTCCATTCTCTAGGCAGACGTACCCTAAACATGCTTATTGAAATATAACCTTCTGCTATTGTTAAATGTGTACAGTATAGATTTGTATATAAAATGACTTTCTTTCAACTTGAATTCCTCTCCCTCCAGATGTGTGCCAAGTTGTATGAGAAGTTATTCAGTGTCATGCATATGGATGGTAACATATGGAGGAAGATTCCTGTCAAGCTTTAGGATTCAAATTTAATGCCAATGTTTGCTTCACAAAGTCAGTGTTTGTTAGTTATGTTCTATGTGGAAGCCAGCCTATATGTTCAGTGGAAGCTCTTAAAGTGAGAATCCAATGAACATTTCAAAACTCCTGTCCATGTCTCAGTTATGTCAAAAAGAAAACATATTACTCTGTTTCTGAAGGTGAATCTATTGTAGAAGTGTATTCTGATATTCAATTCAAAGAAAATAACTATACATATGCACATTTAAATACACACTCATTTTAAAATGAACTTGCTCTACAGTTACACATTTCTCTTAAAAATATTGTTTTAAAACATGTACCAAACAACCCCTATTTTGATGGGTCATTTTCTTACCTAAACATAGAAACCAAGGGTGATCAAGAAAGCAGTGAAAACAGGAGCAACTTTTGACTTCTTGCCAGCTTCCTTGTGAGAACCTGGCAAAGCACATTGGAAACTCCCCTCCCCTCCCCTCCCCTCCCCTCTCCTCTCCTCTCCTCTCCTTTCCTTTCCTTTCCGTTCCTTTCCTTCCAAGTGGTTGCTGCTGATGGAAAAGGGAGTGAGAGATTGCGAACTGACTGGGAAACTGGGAAACTATCACTGAATTGAAAATGAAGATCACATAAGTGCAGCAGCAGCCAGTGGCACTGAAACAGTCACAAGTTTCCCAAATTTAATTCCACCTGGGATTAATGAGTCTTGGATTTTGGACACATTCTTTAAGTTAGCCCTTTTGAGGGGCCTTGATTCAAAAATTGTTGTCCTACAATGCATGTTTTTCCCAGATAAGGGTCAATGAGAGTTTTAGTAATATATAGATGATGGTATTTCTGTTTCTTAACTGATCAGATCTTGTCTTAAAAAGGTTCCAGGATAGATGCCTAATATTTGGAGGTGGGGGAAAGTGGGAGGGGAAATGGAGAGAGAATGAATCATCCTGAAGTTTTTGTAATGATTTATAAATTTTAGGAGTTCTTCTACTTCTTCGAACTATGTTCAGTAGTTCATCTTTAATGTCTTTGGTAACACCTGATGAACAATGTTGTTTTTAAGTGTCAGAGGTATCTTAGAAAAACTGTTGATGGACAATATAGAATGAGAAGATTGGGATTGTTTTGTATTAAAAATATCCAAATAAGGATAATTTCAATATACTTTTACTTTTGAAACAGAACAAGAAGGACAATGGATTATGAAACAGTCATATAGTCTTCATGAATATATTTCAGATTATTATTCTCCTTTGAAAATTTCTGTAACTTGATAAACACCATCTCCACTTCACCACACACACAAACAAGTGTAAGGTATCAGAGACATAACTAATTCTGAAGGGATAAAAGCATTAATTTAAAATTAATTTTAAAAATGGCACTAGTCTGTGAGATTTACTATAAAGAATTATGTATCTTCACAGAATATGCATGTTGATGGATATGGACAGGGACATGGTTTAAACATGGACATCATTTAGGAATAAAATTTAAAAAAATTGCTGACATACATACAGCAGTAATGGAAACAGTTCTAAGAACTTTCAGTGGATTTAGTGGTCTGATTCAGACACATGATGAAGTTTGCTTTACATTTGTTCAATGTTCCTGGTTTGTTTGTTTGGTGTTATTGTAATGTGTGATTTCCTTCTTTCATTTTCTCTTTCCTGTTTAAAAGATGTATGTAACCACCAATCTTATACTGAACTCTGGCAACTCCCAATCAACAATTAAAACAATTAGAATAGCCAAGAATCTTATATACCATAATTCTGGGTGGCTCACAAAACAACAATAAAAACATAAAACTATAATAGAAGCTCATGGCATCCCAAAATCATCACAACTTTACCCTTTCAAAGTTCCCTAGGAGAATAATAATCTGAAATATTTATTTATTATTTATTTATAATTTATATTTATATACCGCCCCATTCCGAAGACTCGGGGCGGTTCACAGCTTATGATTAAAACA
>JANHFL010005840.1:4400-30128 GCA_032468155.1 Oxyrhabdium leporinum | reverse complement strand
AGGGCCTAGCTGTTTTTTTGGGGAGCAAAAGAAAATAAGACCCAGTCTTATTTTCTGAGAAACACAGCAGTATATATATGAACACAGTCCATAGTAACAACACAGTATTATTTGGATCCTAACAGTATTGTGAAGGTTTTGGAGATATGAGAAAATATCATCGTTTAGTCTTTAAGATCTTCAGAATTTTGTTCAAAAATTATTATCCACCATATGAATAAACTCCATCAAGTTGTACCAATCATAAAACATCCATTACATCATTTACAGGAGTATTTAAAGTACAGATGTATGCACATTAGCTTCTACCAAATCAGATTCCTTGGCAAATACAAACAACACTCATTGAAAACCAAACTGGATATATATTACCGTGTTTCCCCGAAAATATGAGCCATTCCGAAAAGAAGAACTCTATCATGTTTTTGAATGCATGTGCTAAACTTAAGAAGCCCTAGTCCCAAAAATTAGCTCTAATTAAGACCTTGCCCACCCCAGGGTGCAAGGGGTGGGGCGAGGTGCACAGGTAAAAATTAAGCTAGGGTGAGGATGGGGTAATGGAGCTGCCCTACTTACCAGGCCTTGCACATCCCAACACCAGCCTTGCCTTGCAGGCCCACTTCTGTGGCTGCTTACCTGATCATACACATCACCCCAGCCTCCATTTCATTATCAGAACCTTCTGGAAAGCCCTCTGCAGCCAAGAAATAAGATCCAGATTGACGCGTGCACCCCCCCCTTCCATTTCTCCTTCAGATAGCTTCTGGAAAGCCCTCTGTACCTGATAAAAGAGCTCCAGATTGATCCAGAGCTCTTTTATTGGCTACAGATGCCTTCTGGAAAGCCCTCTATAGCTGATAAAAGAGCTCTGGATCGATCTGGAGCTCTTTTATTGGCTACAGGGGGCTTTTAGGAAGGCATCTAAAAGTGAAGCGGAAGCCAGGAGTGCTGCATGCATCAATCCGAAGCCCATTTCTCAGCTGCAGAGAGCTTTCCAGAAGGCTCTGATGGCAAAATGGAGGCCAGGGGCGATGTATGCGAGTGGCAGAAGAAGTGGCCGGCAGTGGACTCCTGCTGGGTGGGGCTGTTGGTGCCACTACCGTGAGGTGAGTCAATAATTAGACCTCCCCGAAAAGAAGCCCTAGCCATTTTTTCATGGGTAAAAAGAAAATAAGAACTGGTCATATTTTTGGGGAAACAGGGTAATCCAGAACTGCCTCCTTCATGATATATCCACTGTATGCATAGATGTCTCTATTGATTGGATACTACTTGATAATAAACATTACTTTAGAAAAGAAAGGAGATATATGTGATTTAAAAAAAAATATATTTAAAAAGATAGGATGTGCAAAATTAAATGATCTAAAAGCACTTGGATGCTAAGACTCTTTGTTTAGTTGGTTAACCTATAAAGGTTGGAGTGCTAGTATTATGAATTATTAGTGCTAAATAATTAGTTGATACCTTGTTTTATTATCACAGCTTTGACTTATGATTTTGCCTTTGTTTATGATTATTATATTTTCCTATATTGTTTTATATTTTATTCTTACTACACTTAGCATCAGAAGGATTGAAGACGCATAAAATCATGTGTACTAAATAAATAATTTGTCATATGAGAACAGTGAACATAGGATTCATCTCATATAATATTTGAAATGGTATAATATTTCAATTCCTCTCCCAGCAACTAGATGTGATAATGTTGTATTACTAGTACGCAACTGCTGATGGATGAAAATGGGATACAATGAGTTTCTTGAGGTTATTGATTGAGTGCATAGTGGATGGTTGCAAAGAGATGGAGCCAGGAACATCAGTGGAATCTGTGAATGAGCAACTGGATGAATTGTTGGCTATGTAGGCTGGAGAAGAGACATAGCTACAGCTGATCAGTAGTAAAGAAGAGGAGTTGCTGTCCCCACCAGATCCTAGGTAATGAAGAACTGAATGGAAGAAGGTGCAAAGGAGGTCGGTGAGACTACTTGTGATAAGGCAGCCTAACCCTTCCTAATGAGGTGCACCTATTTAGTTCTGATTTAGAGCCTGAAAGTTGTGGGAGTCAACTGTTCATAATTAGTCATTCATGTGTGCTTGACCTATAGATTTCCTTATAGATTGACTCCTTTGAATCTGTGCTTTGGACTTATGGATTTGTATTGAGCTTATCATGCTGTGATATCATTGACTCTATGCTGATTGTCTCACATCTGGGACTAATTATTGACTTTGCTGGACTTGAACTCCATTGACTTTGCTGTGAACAGATTCCTGAAGAAATGTACTTGCAGTTGGGACCTGGAGAATGACAAAGGGGCTAGATTATGTGGAATAAACATTAAACTTTGCTTGTGTGTGGGCATGTGTAGACTGACACAGAACAATTTTACTGGCTGTCAGTTAAGGCTTGTAATATAGTTTACCATTTTTGTGCAAAAGTCTGCACAAAACTATAGATTTAAATATATAAAGTGTATGAAATGTGTTACATGTATGGAAGAATTCCTAACAAGTTATATATCTTTGGAGAAATTTGCACAAAAAAACTTACACCTTTCAGTGTCAACATTTAAAAAGATTTCAGGTAGTAGGGAAATGCATTTTACATTAAATTGACTAATTCACAAAATCAGATTTCAAAAGAAACTGAAATTTACAGAAATTCCCATTCTTATCTTAGAGTTACTCGTCCTCCTACTATCAAGTTCTTCTAGTACTTTTAAGGCTAGGCAAGAATCCCACAGGACAGAGGTAATAATGAATATGTTTATTCATCCTGGTTTTATCTGAAATTAGATTAAACCTTCATAGATTGGGCCCATCAAATAGGTTTTCTTATAAAATATTATATAAGAACCTAAGGGCTAGTGTGAATCCTATGCTATTAATTTTATGCCCTTATATTCTGAATATCTCTGTATATGGTACTATCTGAAAATAAAATAAAATGTTTTCATACTCTATCTCATCTACCTATATAAAAAAAACTATCAGCATTATATTTTATACACTACTCAAGAACATGAAAAATGCATGATTAACTGGCAATCACTGAGTTATTATTTTGCACAGTAAGAATAAATTGATTTTTGAATTCTTATTCTCTGAATGACTGTAAGGTTAACATGGTTGATGGCTACTACAGTTCCATAAGTTTTTCCATGTTCTAGTGGAGCATTAAATAAATGATTACAAATCTGTTTATTTGCACTATGTAGGCCCTTTTAAAATATCTTTGTAAAATGTTGGGAACATTTCAGTATTCACCACAGAAAGTTTGCTGTTCATGTATATTTGATTAATCCTATTTGTGCAGCCTTCCCCAATCTGATGCTCTCCCAATGTGTTAAAATTGCATTTATAGAATTTACAACCCATTTTGAAAGTCTATTATATGCTTTTAAATTTAAATTATTTTCAAGTTACTTTGCTAATTACATTGACATAATTTTACTTTTATTTTAATGAAATGTAAACAATCTTGAGATTCTACAGTCATTTAAGATATGAGTTTGCAGACTCAAAAAATTGATAGATGACAGATGTCATAGATTGACTGCTGAATATGAGCTGAGCTGATTGCAACTGCACTGTTTTTTTCCATGAGGAAATTGAAGTGATTCGGACAAATATTAAACATCACAACTGAGATCGGTACAGTTTGGAAAGACTCTCACCTCAGAGTAAATGTCAGGCTTCTGTAAGTTCAACATTCAATAAAGAAAATGTTTAAAATGGGATTTTAGAAAATGAATGTGAAGAGAAAAACAATATATCAGAATTCGATCCAAAGAAAGACAGAGAGCATAAGAATAATAATAAAAGAAGCTCATCTGAATGTCCAAAAAATCATATTTGGTCAATCAGATACTACAGAAAGTCCCAGAAACTGGATAGTCACTTACATGAGGTCAATTTGTATTTATTTTGAGAAAGTTTATTGTATTTTACTTATGTATTTGAATGAGGCTTCAAAGAATATCTCCTGACGCCCTTTGAAACTTACCCTGATCATTTCACAACTGGATAATTACAAAATTCTCTATATGTGAATTCCTTTGAGGAACACTCCAAAGCTTCAGCTGGTTCAATATGTAGCAGTATAAGCAATAATGGGCACCTTCTGGTATGACCTTGTGTCACCACTAATATAGAGTCGTCAAATTGACAGTCAACTTTTGAGTTTAATTCAAGGTGCTTACATATAAAATCCTGTAAAGCAAAAGGCTGGATATCTAAGCAAGTGGGTATACTCTTGGTCCACAATCTTAAACACTGTCTTCTCACAGGACCAAGGAAACATGCTCCCATGGCCCCCACCCTCTGGAACAGAATTTTCCCAAAGATAAGGATAATGTCCTCTCTTCCAGGATTCCAGAAAGATATTAAAACCTGGCTTGTCCCTAGGGCTGGAGTTAATGTATCAATCTATTTGTCCAGAATAATATAGTCTCCTGCTTGAGCAGGGGATAGGACTGGAAAACCTCCAATATCCCTTCCAACATCCCAATCTATATTTTAAAAACCACACACAACAGGCACCACATAAATACCACATACAGAATAGCCCAAAGCACCCACTCTGCCAAGGAGAAGTTCCCTGAGGATGGGCTCCAGAACAAATCCAAAAGCTTGCAAAACGAAACCACTGGTCCTGGTGACTGACCCAGATTGGAACCTGAAAATAAATACTTGCCATTTTATATGATAGCTTTCTTGCATTTCCCTATAGTATTTGGTATAGACTAATCCATATTTTCACTGGAATCCTGGTAAGACTTATTCTTCATCAGAAAAGTTTCAACAGTATCATTTGCAGACATCCAATTCTTTTCCTTTTTTCTCTTCTCCACTACTCATGAATCTCCCTTCTTGTCAGAAAAGTAACATATTGTGTTAATACTTATGGACAGAGGAAGAGGATACTTTATTTATTTATTTATTCATTTATTTATTTATTAAGCATATGCCACCCATCTTGCTAGTGGCGACTTTAGTTTCTTATTGGGTTTGTGAAAATTTGAAGCTTGGAACTCTGATTCCATCTAAGTAGGAATATTCTATGCTTACTAAATACTTGATCTTTTAAAAAAAGTTTTGGATGACAATCTGAAAGAGCAAAGATTTTGCCCTTCAGTTCCCCTCCTCTATACACACACACACACATATATACATGCAAACATACACAAACACACACAGACACACACACACACACATATATACATAGACACATACACAAATGCACACACACACATATACATATGTATGTGTATATATCGTGTTTTCCCCAAAATAAGACCCTGTCTTATTTTTGTTGCCATAAAAAAAAGGCGCTAGTTTTTATTTTCAGGGGATGCCATCCACTGACTAACCTCACTTGAGTGCATCGCCTCCAACTTCCTTTTCACTGTCAGCCCCGTTTAGAAATTTGATCTGCGGCTGGCAAGGCTTTCCTGAAGGTCTCTGTAGCTAATAACAGAACTCCGGATCGATCTGGAGCTTTGTTATCAGCTACAAAAGCCTTCAGGAAAGCCTTGCCAGCCTTGCCGGCTGCAGAAGAAATGGGCCGGCAAGGCAGGTGTTGGGGTGTGTGGTTTGGACAACTGTCCAAAGGTAAGTAGTAGGGCAGCTCCATTCCCCCATCCCCACAGTAGCTTAATTTTTATCTGTCCACTCTGGAGTGGGCAGGATCCCAACTAGGACTTATTTTGGGGCTAGGGCTTATATTAGGCACACGTGTAAAAATCAAGCTAGGACTTACTTTCAGGGTAGGTCATATTTTTGGAGAAATGGTACACACACACACACACACATTTTTTTCTTTGAGACCCATTGACATTGCCAAGTTATTAGCTCTGTAACCATTAGGGGTCACTACTGCTTCTAATTTGAGATCTGTAATGTCTTCCAAAAGTGCATATTTAATTAAATTGGATTTGAGAGGTATTTAAAAACTGTGAAGTATAATAGCAATAGCAATAGCATTAGACTTATATACAGTTTCACATGCTTTATAGCACTTTCTAAGCAGTTTACAAATGTCAGCATATTGCTTACAACAATCTGGATCCTCATTTTACTAACCTTGAAAGGATGGAAGGCTGTTGAGCTGGTCAGGATCGAACTCCTGGCAGTGGGCAGAGTTAGCCTGCAATACTGCATTCTAATGAATAGTTAATTGTTTTGACATTAGGTATGGCAGATTTGAATACATAGTAATACCATATAGATTAATGAAGTGTCCCAAAGTTTCTTCATTCAATGTATTTCAAAATATTAATTTTAATAGTCACTATTAGACCAAAAAAAAAATCAAGAAAGAACATCATTTTAAAATCACATTTTTGTATCACAGTTATTTTGGTAGTCATGAAAGGTCTTAAATAAAATATTGGAACAGATTATGTAAACTCAAATCCCTGATGTTACACTTGAAGTATCTGATTTCTGATCCAAAACTCATGATGCTAACTGATCCATAATTAATTACTTAAGCATTAAGCTAGAGAGCAACAGTATTTATTGCAGCTCTTGTTCAGAATACAGATACTGTAACTATAGCAGTTTAACCTTTATTTTATCAGTCCTCTTTTATGAACAGGCAATTATTTTTTTTATGAAATATAAACTTAAACATCTTTCCATTTGAGGTAGAGAAATGTATGCAATATATATTAGTACTGAAACATATTAGTATTTTTATGAGTGACATTTCAATGACAAACACCTTAATAGATCCCCAGGCAACATTCAGCTTGATAATATTAGTTCCATATATATCTTTCCAGGTGATGTATTTGCTCGCCATTAGCAATTATAGAAAGTTCAGGCACAAGATGAATAGTATGGAAAATAGAAAATGGACATAGAGATCGAATGTCATATTTTTGATGTTGCTAAAAAAATAAGAATTATTGGATTTATTAGCAGCAAGTTCTAATTTAAGGATTTGGTATGACAGTTGATGGATTTACATGAAATCTACTTGTCAACTTATCTTGATTTCAAATTCAAAGCAATCTATATTAGAGAACCAGTTTTGTCTAGTGGTTAAGACATCAGGCTAGAAAGCAAGCAACCATGAATTCAAGTCTCACCTTAGCCATGAAAGTCGGCTGGTTGACTTTGGGCAAGTCACTCTCTCTCAGCCCAGCCACATAGACCTAACAATAGAGAAGCTAAATCTTTTTCACTTGTCACATCCATACCATTCTATACAACCACCACCACCAAAACAGTACTAAAACAAAGAGGATATCCAAGTCTGTTGTCATTTTGAAGGAGAGGCTATAAAAAAAAAAGGAGAGGAGGAAAAAAGCTGGGAAAATGTCAGTATGTCATAGAAAACTCAGATGGATTGTGAAAGCAATTTTTCTCCAGTTTTCAATCTGAAGTCTTTCATTACTTCTAATTAGTGCAACATCAATGAAATATCCTACTAGATCTTTTCTGATGGTTGTACATTAAAATGCCTGTTAGAAAAATGATGCACATAAAAAGCAGGATGAAATTTTATTTTAAATTGGCAGGACATTTACACTAAGCTATATGGCCTTAGCTTAATGCCACAGTTCCAAACTGTGCTCTATGGTTGCCCAGGGCAGAGAATTCACAGGGATGCCACAGGGTATTTTACTATTTAATAAATCGAACTGTTAGTGAGTTCACTGTGGTTCCCCTTTTGGGAACTATTAGGGTTCCTGTGACCAACAAATTTTGATATCCTCTGGCCTAATGATTTAACTCATGCCAAGACAGAGAATATTATAGTACTGTAGAATCATAACTAAACTAATGCAACTATTCATTCAGATACTTTATTCAAATGAGAGCTGAAAAATAAAGCTGATTAATTTCTCTCCAGATATTTTAATTTTGTGTAATTTCTACAAAAAGTGAGAAATTATATGGATAATTTCACCAATCCCTTTGTCACTTTTAGCATGTAGAGGGATGGTATCTGCAGAATAAGAGGAAAAATATAAAATACGTGGGGACTTGGTCAAGATTTTATTCATGTTTCTAGTGGATTTGATTCCATATTATTAGTAATAATTAAAACTACAAAAAGAAACAGGTAACTATCATCTCAAAGTCAGCCAGTTTGACATTTCCATCTATTATATACCTCTGATGAAACAGAAGTCTATATAAACAAAAACAGTCATCTGGACCTCACCTAGACAGTATAAATAATTTGAATGAATATTCATGAGGTTTATTAGACATGTTGCTGTCATGATTCCATCAACAATCCAAGAATAATAATGGACAGCTATTTTGATGACATTTCTTCATCAACTTTTCTATGTCAAATTAGATTCACCAGTGTCCAGACTAATACAGTTTCAAAAGATGAAAATAAATCAATGCAATATTTTATTACATGCAAGGAATATGAATGTATCACTGTTACAGGGCTATTCCACCAAAATAAGGTGTCAGATTAATTCTAATACCAATATTGCAGATTAGCAGGAGAGACTTCTCTTAATATTGGATTTTGTTAGCAGTCACATTGGCTTGGATATGTTTTACTGAATTTCAGTTAACTGTGTTCTAATAAAGGTCAGTTGTAATTACAAATCGTATCTAAGAAAGCAAGTTATGATGGTCTTGAAATAACTTTATGTCCATTTACTGACTTTTCCCCTCCCCCCTTCCCCCAAATGAAGAGATTGGACAGGAAGAAATTTCAAGAGAACAAGCTGTTCCACACATCAAGAGCAATGTGGTTATACTAGCAACAGGAAAAAGTCAGGCAAAGGAGATTGCCTCCAGAAATAACTTTCTTTCTTTCTCCCCACTCTGTCACAAAAAAGAGAGATTGGAGAGAAAGGCATTTCAACAGAGTACTATAAGCTGTTTGCATAGTATTCGCATGACTCACAGACCTGGCCTGTTATGTGATTACATTGCTTTCAATATGTGCAAGACAGTCAGACAATCAGGCACTCCAGCATTCCAAAGAGTAAGAAAGTAGTTAGGAAACAAACAAAAATTGAAGTGTGAAACTGAGTAGTCTGTTTCAAGTCAGATGATTTGCCATCTAGCAACTGTTTTGCTTATTGGCAGAATTGTCAGTCTCAATTAGAGTAGTTAAAGTTTATAGGTAATACAAAAACAAGGGATGCTTTTGATTACTTATGCATATATTGGTCCCTTTTAATAACAATCACCACTGGAATAAAAACTGATTGTCTATTAACCAAACAATTGAATAGGATTTGTGAATATATGTTCATATTTCCAGGCTAGATGTCCATAAAATTAGAATAATCCATGTGACTACCCACAAATATGACTGATATGTTCACATAGGAGCATATGAATCTACCATGTGAAAAATTTCCCTTGTTACTGATCAGGTAGTTTTGTATGAAGAAGGTGTGAATGAATGCCTGGCTCTTCAAGAATTTTTACCAGATCATCATCGTGCTTTAAGCCATTTTACTATCTTATTCAGTAGCCGGTGATGACAAATATTGCAAGATAAGTAACAAAATAGAGCTATCACGTACAGTAGCTTTATGAATAGTCTAGAAAGGTTAGAAATAATAGGATCATTTTGAACAGAAAGTTTCACACACACAGCAAAAAAAGTTAGATATTTCCAGCAGCAGTTCTCTGATCATCCCTTTTTATAATTTCAGCATGAGTAATCTCTAGGTACACCCTTTGGAAATGGCAATTATTTACTTTATGAATTAAAAATGAATTTATACATTTGACACTGTATATGAATAGGTCGGGTGTGAATCAATTTTAGCATAACTCATTTTAGCTGTACATATAAATTAATCTAGTAAATCCACAGGAACTATCTAAGATTTTAGCTATTGAGTGCTCTAACACACACACACACAGAGAATGAGTGAGAGAGCGAGAGAGAGAGATAGACAGAGAGACAGACAGATAGACAGACAGACAGAGATGGACAGACAGACAGACAGACAAACAAAGACAGAGAGACAGATAGATCTTCCTAACAATTAATTTTAAAGCATTAATTCCAAATTAAAGGTTTTGGAATATTATTTTGTAAAACACAGGGCTTTACTGAACAGAAAACAAAGTGAGAGGGGAGAGCAGGGGACAACAAGGACAGTAAAATGTCTATTCTGTCATTGATTTTCATCAGAGAGAGGGAGATTTGTTAACATTTTGTGAATATGTTTTGTGATGTAATTCTATTTAATAAGTTTTGAATATTAAAAAAAATACATGGGAGAGTCTAAGTGGAAGAAAATATTTTGTATGCCATTAGCAACTTTGAGCAAGTGTTTTGCTTTAATCTTTTTTTATAACCAAAAAGAAAAAGAAGCAAGGCTTATCCTTGTCCCTTAGGCAAGTGGTATATTTTCTTAGCTTTTGACATAGCAAGGAGGCCCAGTTTTTGATCCCTTATACTGCAGTTACCATTGGCACAGCACCTGCAAGTCTGTGTGTTGTTTCTAGAAACCTGTTTAAAGTTTCTTGTACAATACAGACAAACAATTACAGCTGTTTACATCTTCCATTCTACCAAATCATGATAACTTTTTGCAGAATTGATCATTGATAGTGTCTTTTTCACCTTACCAGACAATGATTTGAAATAGTCAGAACAGAATTGAGCTTCCTTCTCTTAGCGCATGTGGATGATCAGACAGACTAAGCTGGCATTATTTGTGATATATGAAGACATGAAATTTAATATTTCATCTATGAATATTTACTGCCAATTTTCAGTTTGAGCTGTTGAATATAATTTCCCAAGATTTAGAAAACCTACCACTCATAATCCTCATTTAGCATGCCAGTATGGTAACATCAAAGGAGTGAATCCAGTGGAAATGGTAGCAGAAAACCAATGGGAAGTAAACGGTTCCTTTCCTTATGTTAAATACCTAAATGCCAAAGTTCAAATAAACGTGGCATTTCAGGCTATTTTTAAGGAGTTGGAGAAGGGGTGAAGGGCAAACATTTAGAATTTACTTTCTAGCATCTCCTGCTCTATGCTTAAATCTTTATAGTACTAACTCTTTGTTAGTTTGTAACCTTCTATTAGAAGGTGTACGGAAACCAACAATAACTGAACCAACTCAAGTAAGCTAACTTATAGAATGCTGGGACCTATGACTTCAGTGGCACTAAAATTTGGGAAAGTTGTGGCTGTTTCAGTACCTCTGCACTACACTTCTGTACTAGTCTGCATTGCCCATAGGTTGGTTGGATTCCTGTTGGCAAGCTAGGGCTGGTTGAACAGGGGGAGGGTGCCAGCAAGTAGCTGGTAGCCTTCTTGCTCCCTGGTTCCTCTACCCTTGGAGACATGCCAGTTTGGGGACAGCTGTGCTGTTCACTACACTCTTTGTTCTTCCTTCCCCTAGCAAAGTGGCAGGCATTTCTTTAAGTCATCTGAGGAGGAAGATTATTTCTAATACTCCTCATCAGCTCCCCCCAAGCAAAGTCAACAAGGAAGCCAGCAGGAAATTGGAAATCATTTCCACTTCCACTGTTGTGCCCAACCGGCTGGTGGCAAGGCTCAACAATTGAGCAATGATTGGTTGCTTTGGAACAGAGGACGGTATTTATTTCTCTGCTGAGGTAAAGAAACATATCTGAAAGATGTAATATCTGAAGAAGCTATAGGTAAACTTGCTATTGTAGAGCCTCCTTCCTTCCTTCCTTCCTTCCTTCCTTCCTTCCTTCCTTCCTTCCTTCCTTCCTTCCTTCCTTCCTTCCTTCCTTCTATCAAATGATGTCATAAGGAATAATTTGTTAGGAAGTGCTGGATAACAGGATTTATACAAGGTTTTAGCACAACAAAATAATTACCCCCTTTCCCGTCCCATCAACCCTAGCTTGCCAGTAGGAATCCAAGAAACCTATGGGTTTCTGGGAAGTGTAATCAGAAGGTAGTGCAGAGTAGTGCAAACCCTGCTTAAATTCTCCTGTTTTGCTTCTTTCCAGTTTTGCTTCTTTCCAGACACCCTATTCCTCCTCCCCCTTCATTCTTATTCCTAGGGACCAGATTTTAGGGGGAAAAACAATTATTATCAAAGATAAGAAATGATCTCTTGTGGAGAAATTTTTAGTCAAAATTAGCTGGGAACTACAAATGCTCATCTGTATTATACTTTGTAGTGCATTTATATTCATCTTTGTGGCTGTCATCAATTTTCAGTTTCCCAAGTCCTTGAAATCTGTCTGCACATTCTTTGCATAATTACTTTCAAAGTTGTTGTGGTTTATTTACTTATTAAACTCAACAGCTGTCTCAGAATCTAAACGTTTGTATGAGTTCTTTTCAGCTGTAAAGAGTAGAATATACTCTTGGCTGTGGTCAAGGAAATAAAACCATATTGATCCAATAGTAACATCCTGACATAAAATGAATCAGAATGACCAGGGTATAGTTAATAAAGAATAGAAACAATAATTTGATTAGAGAGGGACATATAGAATAACAGAAAAAAGAGTACAAAACATATATCCATAACTTTTTTATCTGTATTGTCCATTACTTTCATATATCTGAAATTTACCTGGCCAGACATTACGCAAGCAGTCACCAAAGTATTGTTTGGTAAATTATATATCAGACATCTCTATAAAAATATGGTGGCCAAGCAACATGCTTTGGATCTGGACAGTCAATGAGCATTGCATTGTGCTTACAACCAGAGGTGAAATCTAGCCAGTTCACATTGGTTTGGCCGAAACAGTAGGGAACATTTTGATTGGTTCAGAGAACTGGCAAATATCCCCTCTGGCTGGCCCCATTGCATTTCTTTCTCCTTCTCGCCATAGTGTGCAGGGAAATGAAACTTTCCCTAAAAAAAAGTTCAGTCAATCAATTCCAACTTCTCGCAAAAAGAAAAGATCTCACGAAGTTGGAATTGATTGAATTAATTTCAAGAAGGAGAAACGTGATGGAGCTGGAAATAAGGTAGGCAAAGAAATGCTTGGAGAATTGGGGAAAGCAAGGGCATCTGGGGTGTGGGGGCGGGGTTTGAAAGCTCCATGGCATGGGGCTGCAATGGAGAAACGGGCAACAAAGAAGCCAACGTGAGGGAAAGGGGCTTTTTCTTTTCCCCTGCTCCTTGTAGTTCCCTCGTGCCGGCTTCTCCTTGCAGCTCAGAGGGCTACGCCCACTCAATCACATGACACCCACCAAGCCACACCCATAGAACCGGTAGTAAAAAAAAAATAGTTTTCACCACTGCTTACAACCTAAGAATATATATATATTCTGTTTCCTTTTTAATTGTATAGTATATTTCAACAACTTCAGCTAATTAACTTGTTACATGCAAACATTTTTATGCTTCTTAAATTGTTACCTTTAGCAATCTGATTCAGTGTTCCTCTGAACAAGATAGCATAGTTTCCCTCATTTTTAATTCTTTTAATTACATTTCTTCACTCAGATTCTATAAAAAAAGAGTTTCATGCTCTAAATAGGCAAATGTAGTATTCTGATAATGCAGTTGCTCTGTTTTTGATCTAGGATTTTAAATGCAAACTATCACCTGTTTCTGTAGAACAGCCTGTCTTCATGGTTGCTGCAATCATGATTAATCTTTCTAATCCACATCCAAATGCCCTAATGGAGAAGAAATATTTGGCTCTGATGAAACGGGAAAGAGTGCATAGCTTCTATTCTTTTAACATGACAGATTGCAATGATAGCAGACAAACCCGGGATCTTCCAGAATTTTAGAAAACTGCATAGCAAATAAGTACTAAAGTGAGACAACAACTGCTACAATGTTAAAGAAAAAAATATCAAATCAAGACAAATTCAAGTATTGCTTATTATGGTTTTATTACATTTATATCCCATTGTGATAAAAATGACTCATAGTGTTTTACAAGATGTGAAAAAACAAAAATTAAAAACATTCATTATGCATCTAATTGAAAATATTAAAATTAAAATAATCAGCATATTAATTCAATATAAGTATAAATTAATGGATAACTTTGACATTTAACTTTAGGTTTATGGTATCTTCTTTCAACCAGTTAAGGAAAAGCCATATGGGGATTATATTTTCTACATAATACAATGCAGCTTGTAATGTCTTTCAATGTAGCACTGAATAGCTTGATCTGCCCTCAAACCATTAATTTACCAAGATTTCATTAAAAGACAGTTCTTGCATAGATTTTAGGAAAAAGCAATGGAAATAAAAGTCATTCACCTGGAAAGTTAATACATAATTTCTATTTTACAGTGGAAATAATGTTTTAATGACAATCTGTAAATGTATTCTTGAAATTTACGTCTTTTTACCTGTTTTCACCACCAGTATAAATATTCCTTCAATGAGTATATAACATGATTCAGAATTTTTATGTCTTTGGTAGACCAAATCCACTTGTTTCTTCATCATTGCCTTGACTATTTATTTCCATCAATTCTATCAATTAGACTTTCACAAAGTGCTCAGTAGTATGCAAATTACTTTTTTCCTTCATTTTATCTTGAAATGTCAGCTTCATTATGAATATTAAATGTATTTATTGTTATAATTTGTTGGTTTTACATAGGTAGAAGAGAAATAATTGTATTCAATCTGGTAATACATTTTGAAGCTGTTAGATAACATATATTTATGATATTCTCTAGAATTCTATGAGGAATTGACTGATTTATAATGTTCTGTATTCTCACCCCCCCACCCCCATTTAATCTCTTCTTCTAATAATTCAATATTTTATTCATTCTCTAGGCTTTCTCAAATATGGCAGACTAGACTAATTAATTTATCATGTATTCATTTAATTTATGTAGCCTGGTTAGAAAGTTAGAGGGTTTATATATAAATAGTAATTTTGTTTTACTGTTAAACTGGGATATAATATCAGTTTAACTCTGTTTTTAATCAAAGCTCTGTACCACATATGTATGAATTTTTTTTGGATATTCTGCCTGTATTACTACTAACTATGCTTATACAGAGGAATTGTCACTGAAGTACTACATAACTGAGTGTTTTCATGTCATGAGACTCTATTGGTGAATCTTTATTTGATTTTCCTCTCTACATAATCTGCACTTAATTGAGGCATTGCTCTGAATGCATGACATGTAATCATGGCACCATGATCAGAAAAGCAGTGCAAATAAATAGAAATTAAAAGGTGATGGAATATCTACTTGGGGTATAAATTGAAGCCTTTTACACTTCTGACTTTATCATCTGAAAATGGAAGACCACATCACAAAGGCAAACATAAAAATCCCTTTTTCCCAATGTGTGTGTGTGTGTGTCTAAGTCTGTGTATCTGTGTTTTTGTGTAGGTTTAATTCATATATTCATTTTTATGCTTTAGAAACAAATCCCCCCCTCTTTCTCTTTCTCTCTCTGTCTCTCTCACTCTCACACGCACATACACACATGCACATACACATACACACATATCTTATCTTAAATCTGTTATTTGCTTTAGATAAATGCTATGACCTGTGGCCCATTTGAAGTTTAAATATTTTAATCTCTGCTGAGGAAATCAGTGAAAGGTCAAACTCTTAATAATTTTATTTATATTTCTTTTTTAAAAAGCATAGGAAACACTTGTAAAGCAATCTAAGCTTTAATTGAATACCCATAAAATAAATCTTAATGGGTATTCTGTAAATAACCCCCCATCATTTTTTAGTAAGTATTGTACTATGGCTATCAATAATATACTTTTACAAATATGCCCTTACACAAAAGTTACATAGTAGTACTTTTCCAGTCATACTTGATGTAGAAAGAATCATAAAATGCCTTATCTAAATTGATCATATCACAGTTCCATTATAAACAACCTGAAAAATACAAGCATTTATTCAGCTGCTTTTAATCACTTTGCCTTGTCACTCAAGCAAAATATCTTTGCATGTGTATGTAGTTGAAGTAAAAAGAAAGATAATTGGTAGTTGAAGTAAAAAGAAAGATAATTTCTTCTATCTCACAGCTTACTCAAACAGTCTTCAAGGGTTGTGTGTGTGTACCTATAGGCTAGTGTTGATTCCTGGAAACTGCCTGAATAAGTCTGTGCAGTTTTCTTGGTAAAGCTTTTTGAAAGTAGTTTGCTACTACCTACTTCTAGAGCTAAAAGAAAAAGACAGGCCCAAGGCAGTTTCTAGCCTGATGCCTTAACCACTATACCAAACTGGGCGGGGGTGGGCTTCAAAAAAATTAACAACCAGTTCTCTGCCCGGTTCCTGGGTGGGCATGGCCATGGTGGGCATGGCCTAGTTGGCCTCCTGCACCACCCATTTTTTGCCCTCCCCAAGCTCCAGAGGCTTTCCTCAAGCCTCCGGAAGGGCAAAAAAGGCCTCTCTGTACTCCGGAGGCTCCCTGGAGGCCACAAATGGGCCCATGTCTGGCCTTCCAGAACCTCCAGGAGGTCCATTTTTCACCCTTCGAGCTCCGGAGGCTTTCCTTGAGCCTTGGGAGGGCAAAAACGGTCTCCCTGGGCTCCAGAGGCTCTCTGGAACTTCCGGGAGACCCATTTTTCTCCTTCCTTGACCTTCTGCATGGGCCCTGTACTTGCCACATAGTGACTCCTGGAAGGGCGGGGCGGGGGACGAAGCCAGCCAGGAGTAGGAACTACCGGTTTGCAGAACTGGCCATAATTTTAACAACCAGTTCGCATGAACCGGTGCGAACCAGTAGTAGCAGCCCACCCCTGAAACTGGGTCTTTTCAAGGATGTACTATCTGTTCAATTCAGAATATAAATTTTGTATAGTTCTTGAATCACAATATCAAACAATATCACCAACTAAGTTCTCCACTCTCAATGTTTTCGTTATCTTGTTTAGTACTAAAAATACTAATGTACTACTAGTGATATCAGAGAAATCCAACAATTTTTTTATTAATTAAATTTTTAACCCCCAAATATTGTGACTTTTATCAAAATAGACCACAGCAAGCATGGAACCAAAGAATTAAATCCTCACCTCTTCTAACCTGGAACAGTTCAGAAAACAACTATGTACACAGAAAAGCTATTTAAAAATTACCATACTTTTCAGAAAGTTATATTCATACAAAGACTACATAAAGATGTGGTAAAGTAGAAGAAAATATACAGTATATTAAAACAAAGCATTTTAGCCCTAATATGTAACAGAAATAAAAATACTTTAACAGAGGATGGGTACTTGTAAAACTTGGGATCTTTGTTTTTTTTTTTAATATGAGTTTTCTAGGCATTATGGGGAAAAATTAAGCATATCAGTGCAATAATATGCCAAAATCAGGGGTGGACTGCTACTGGTTTGCCCCAGTTTGGGTGAATCCATAGCTAACCAGGAGCTACTTTTATAGCTGGTTTGGCGAACTGGTAAATCCCACCTTGTCTGGCCCCATCTATACCACCCTGCCTCTCACAGGAGTCCCCACATGGCCCGTTTTGGATCCCAGGCAAGTACAGGGCCCTCACAGGGGCTCGGGGAGGGCAAAAAACAGGCCTCACAGAGGCTAAGGAAGGCTGGAAACAGGCCTGTTTCTGGACTCCAGAGGGTCTCCGTATTCTGGGGAGGCAGTTTTTGCTCTCCTGCAGGCTTGAGGAAATCGTCCAGAGCTCAGAGAAGGCAAAAAACAGGTCTCCCAGTAGTTCAGGAAGGCCATAAATGGGCCCATTTCCAACTTCCAGAGGCCTCCGGAGCCCAGGAAGGCTGCTTTTGCCATCCTGGAGGCTTGAGGAAAGCCTCTGGAGCCCGGCGAGGGCGAAAATGCCCCCCCTTGCCATGGGGCAGGAGGCCGACTAGGCCATGCCCACCATAGCCACGCCCACCCAGCAACGAGCAGAGAACTGGTTGCTAAAATTTTTGAAGCCCACCTGTGGCCAAAATCCATGTTAGTGTGAACTTTTTGATGCAACCTACTAGTCAAACAGTGTGCAGAAAAGTACATAAATGAAAGAAAATTGAATACAATATATGTAGAATAAAGAAATTAAAAACAAAGCTATATTTTGAGTGGCATAGATAACTGCATATGATAGTTAATGTGTGTGCATAGTGTGAGCTATAATAATGTATACAGAATTCTACATCTACATTTTCTGTAATGATCTTGTATAGAAAAACACTGATGTAGAAATACAGTGAGTGGAACTGAAGACTACAAATTAGAAACCAAGAATGTTTCAATGATTTGCCTGTCCCCATGTTTTCTAATTCACTGTAGAAATAGTTTCATTGCTTCACAGTCTGTTTCATTGTCTTTTTTTGTAAATAACATTTATTTTCAGTGAATGTAATATTAAAAAACAAACTTTCAAATCTTGCAACCACTTGGGATATTTACATCACAAAGTGAAAATAATTGGATTAAGTGTGACAAGTAGACATCACATTTCTCAGTCAAGAATCCTTGCTTCATTTATGATAGAGCCATTTGTTGCTATTGGGAACAGTTTAAGATATTATTTTAACACCTACAGCAGTAGATATCCTAAGGACTCTGTAAATTTGATATGTACATGTACTTAGCCTTGGCCCATTTACTAAATATATCCTTGAATTTATTTGCAAATGTGTAACTTCACTGTTCTGCCATTTAAAAAGTCCAACACTTCTAAGAACTGCTTCCATTCATTTGTATCATTGTCTACAATTAAATATAGGGAATTATGGAAAAGAATTAGAACAAAAGTAAGAAGGTTTAGAAAATACTGGGAATGTTGGAAAAATAATTATCAGGACTTGTCATTGCCCAGTGCTGTAGACTTGTAGGAAGAAGGAGATTCAGATTCAGTATTCATCCTTAATTTTCATCATGTGGCACTTCCAATAAACTATCAAATAATTGTACTGTACGGGTTCTTATACCATGAGTATAAATATTTGCAGAAGATAAGATGCAAAAAAAGTCTACATGGATATAAACATGTAAAACTGTATTTGCAATCTGCTTTCTTTTTTGGGTATTAAATGCATGAATGTCTGCAAAAATGTATGTCTCAATTCTGTCAACAGATGTGGAGTGTGACTTATCCAGAACTGTTCATGTGGGAAATCTGCCATATTTAAGAACAGTGTTATAGAATGATCCGGTGCAAGCAATGCAATTTAAATAAAAAAATGTGTGCTTTATAGAAGTTCTACCTAAATTTTAAATGATGTCTTGAAACATTTGGCCATTCTTTTCTGTCAAGAATAATTCAAGGAGATTTCTATTTCAGAAATATGGCTTCAATTTATTTGCAAATGAGACAAAGGAGACATTATAAATGAAGAAGAATTTGAAAATTCATCCTCCTTTTTCACACAATTAGGACATTCATACATGGATAACAGCTGACTTACATTCTTTTCACCAGCAGTTGTTGTCAGAATATATTCCAGTGGTAGCAAAATATTATATACCTCAAAATCAATTAAACTTGAAAGTGACAAAGATAAATAGGGACTGTATTACACCTTGCAGGATTTTCTTATCCAAATTAAATTCCATTAATAGACGCAAGCAAAATCACTCAAGTTTGTGAGACAGAGAGAAATTGGGATGTATATCAACTTTGTTCTTGCTGCCGAGTCATAAAACAAGTCTGTTCAGGCATACACAATACTTCTGTACTTATAGGCACCTTGTCAATCTCCAAGATAAACTCTTATACAACATCTGCCACCTTTAACAGTCAGCCAAGAGAGAATTAGATGAAAATCAATGACAGAATCGACATTTTACTGTCCTTGTTGTCCCCTGCTCTCCCCTCTCACTTTGTTTTCTGCTCAAAAAAGCCCTGTGTTTTACAAAATAATATTCCAAATCCTTTAATTTGGAATTAATGCTTTAAAGTTAATTGTTAGGAAAATCTTTCTGTCTCTGTCTCTGTCTCTCTCTCTCTCTCACACACACACACACACACACAAATACAGAGTATATATGCATGCATGCACACATATATTGTATTCACTTCCATATCATAAACAATAAAGATGCAAATGTAACAAACCAAATACAAGCAGTTCTCTGTTAACAACCAGAGTCAGAACAAGTGGCTAACAGGGCATTTATTAAGCAAGGACTACTGGTATATGTTTTCATTTAAGGGTTCTGGTTTCTGAGAGATGCATCAGTATCTTTGTAGGAATAATAATTAACCCAAGATGAGTTAGCTAAAATCTTATTCAAATGATCAGTTTGATAATTGATTATAGAATGCCAATTGTATTCCAATCACTGACTTGGTTTTAAACCCCATATTAACTTACTTTGGATTCCTAAAATTTTAAGTAGAAACAGTTCAATTTGGTTGCCTATTCAATTCAGAACAAAATGCCCTTGACTATTTATAAAGTGTCAATAAACTTTAAAAATGGCTGATTTGATCTAATACTGACTTCAGATTATCCAAGAGTACACCAGATAGCTTCTCCAAATGACCGGAAAAAGTGGTCAGGGAAAGAACACACATTAAATTTAGTAATATGATTGCTACTTATAAATTTAATGTCCCTCCACCATAACAATTCAATATCAAGGTAGAAAGACTGTATAGGACTCAGGTTTCAATGAGATTTTAAATTATTAATTTTGCACAGGTGATCCTATTGTTTTGAGTGAAAGGTACAATTACTGGACAAAACATTTCAGAAATACTCCTTCAGCTCAATTTCCTTTATATAATCATAGTTGCTGCCATTACGTTTCACCTCTAAGTCAAATCTTTTCTATTGCAAGGGATTTCAGCATAAGAAGAGAAGAAGAGCAAAATAAATCCATCATAAATTGAACTGGACTCAACACCCTGCTTAATTCAGGATTCTAAAATTACATCATTCTGATAGACAGCTATCCAGCTTCTATTTATATTCTTCCAAAGTTTACTACCTTCTAAGTCAGTTTGCTTCATTGATGAATAACTATTAGTATTAGGAAATTCTCCTTTTAAAATCTGTCTTCTGGAGCAACTCTGTCTTGGGATAGCTCTAAACAATTCTGTCCTATAACAGCTCTTTAGATACTTCAGAATATTCAGATTGTTTCCTAAATATTAAAAATATAAGACTGTTTGGCATAGTGTTTTCCCTTCTAGCCCCTTATTATCTTGATTGTACCCTTTGTACAAAGGGTGATGTACCAGATTGTCAAATTCTTTCCTGAAATGCATGCTTAGGTATGCCAGAAGGCATTCAGATTGGTCAATTTGCCCATAAAGTCACTACCACTTTTTTTTCTGATTTTTTTTTAAAGTAATAAGAGAGTACAGAACATTGTTGTCCCTCCTTACTTCATAATTCCTTATCTTCCATGGAAATGAGGAACTACTGCCTCAGCTCAGAAAAACTATGAGAATAAATGTGTCCTCTGAAGCATTTTTTTTGTGCTTCAGATTTAAGTAGCTGCTGATCATTAAGCTCTAGAGAGTTCTATATAGTAATGGCAGAAAACGTATTTGCTGCACGTGCGCTTAATAATTCTTTTGTGAAGTATATTTTTCAGAGGAAAATGTCTACTTTATTGGAAAAAAACAACCAGCTGTGACTAATGTACCACTCAGAGGACCAGCAAGAAGAACTGAAACTGTATATATACCATTAGCTGTTTTCTGAGTCCTTTTGGGGTAAAAGTTCTTTGATAGGTATAGACAGACTAGTGCTCTAAAGATGACAACAAATAAAGTAGGCTTTTCTGTAGTATGGTATCTTTATTTTGGCATCAGTATCAGCCTCTTCTTTTGGAATTGGGAATGGATTTTTAATAAAGGAGACATGAAGCTGCATTGATAACGCAGATACTAAAATAATGTATATTACAGTTAAAACATTATTGTAACCTAATATAAAGTCATTTTAAGGATATGGCCCATATTCAATAAGAAGATTGTAATATTCCAATTCACAGTATTCTATTCGGGTGGATAGTTTGTCTTAGAGTTCTAACATAGATCTTTTCATAGCATATTTTAAAAACAAAGATGTCAGAAACAGTAATTGAAACTTCCTACATGAAAAACATACCACTAATTCATAAATCCTTTTTTGATCTATTTCTTCTGAAACCAATGGACAAACCATACAACTATCGTGTAGTTATAGATTAGTACTCCACAGAGTTCTGAGAACTGCATGAGTTAAGAATGAAATTTTTGGGAATAGAGTTGGATTTAAAAAGTGTAATTAGGACCTTAAATTCCCTACATTGTTTTGAATATAGATCTTTTGCCCAAAATAGCTGAATAATACCAATGGTTGGTGGAGTTTTGAATGCTTTTACCCAATGGGTATCTTGTAGTGTAGATGGAGCCAACTGTGAAAATCTCAAATATATTTAGTGCAACTGTGCCTTCAGAAATTTCTTCCACAGTAGTGAACACACTCTAAAAACCACAATAAATGACTGTCATTGACTCAATTTAATGTTGGGTTCTGAAGAAAATTTACATTAAAAAGAAGAAAAAGCCCTCTGTGGCACAGAGGAAAGGGTACAATAATCCTAAAGGGAAATCAATCCTAATAAAACTGAAAATATTGATAATTTTGTTCTCTCTCTCTCTCTCCCCACCTCTCTCTCTCTCTCTCATTTTCTGTCTCATTACTTTTATAAGTAGTAGAAGGCAATATGATTGTCAACCTACATAATACATATATTTAGAAAAAAGTCAATTGAAAGTTAATGTACTAGTTATAAAGAATACATATTCATATTTACATTAACCGGTATTATCTATGGTTTTTAATGTACTTCTTACATTTATCTTCTGCTGCTATCTCAGTTTCAGTAGTTCAGAATATATCATTAGTGGGTATTAAATAAGAATAAAACAGTTAAGGTATGTACAATGAACATCAATGGATTTAAAAGTGTATATAATCATGTAAAATAATGGAGTCATCATCATCTTCCTAGCATTATTCCTGCAGATGCAGGGTCCACTTTTCAGATCAACAAATGCCATCTTGCACAATCAAACTTAGCATCTTGGTTATGTCTGCATTTTGATGGATATGACAGCAGATCATTGGTTGCGACAAAAAACTAACCAACTGTCTTGTCATCTGCACCTGACATCAGTTTTGTCTATGTTCAGTCATAGTTTTGTCTATGTTCAGTACCATCCTGGCAGGTGGGCAGTATCCAACGGTTCCACTAGGTGAAGCATATCTCACCACTAATGCAAAGCAAATGAATAATTGTGTCTATATCTTCACCTAATATTCATATTGTTTTCCTTCGTAACTTTCTTAACTTTGCAAATTTTTGTGCTTTTTCATTTTTACTATGTATATGAGATAATTATATATTTTCCTAATTGGAGTATATATATATATTAAAATATAAGTTTTAATCTATTTTACATTTTTAAAAAATCCATATTTTTAACATACTAGATGAAATAGACTCTAAGACTTACAGATTTTCTGTGATGAAAAAGAATTAAATTTTTGCAATTTAACAAATTTTGTCTTTCCATTTGACTTGAAAATATATCTATACAGTATCATAATTCGCAATCATGTTTTTCCATGCCTTTGAGGGCTGATGCTGAGCTCAATAGGTGTCAGAATGATTTAGCATGATTTTTCACTTTTAATGTTCTTTTTACCTGTGTGTGTGTGTGTATTTGCTGGTCAACTACTTTGCTCAGAACTCCAAACCTGTTGAGGAATGACTTCAGTTTGTGAAATATTCTGCTTAGTATTGTATTCTGTTGACCTACAATGCTTACCTTTTTAGCATGAAAATTATTCTCTGAATATTCTCATTATGCTACTGCACCTGAACTAAATAAGCCATCTTAAAAAAATGTTTTATATTTTCTCCTGGAAAAGTTAAGACAATGCACACTGAGTACATCTCAGTAGGTAGCATTGGATTAGTAATTATTAAAGCTTATTTAATTAATACTTGAGAGGGGTTCTGAGAAAAAAAACACCGCCAAAAACAGTACATATCTGAAAACTAAATGACTGCAAGCATATAGTCCTAAAAACTGGTCCCATATTATATTGTCATAGGCTTATTGTCTTTTATTGGAAAAGATCTTGAACAACAAAGAGCAAATTCAATTTCCAGAAGCTGAATGACAGAATCAGCCTGAAGCAGACATTATATTAGAAATCCACCTAGAATTATATAATTAATAAAGGTTAACAATAAATAAAACCTGACCAACAGCTGACTAATCAATAGAGATGATGATTAATCAATAGACTGAACAACACAATGGCCTGCTGGGGTAGAATATACTCTATAATTTCTCTGATCCAAACCTTATAAAACAGAAGCTAAACAGAGTGATGTTGTTAATGACTGAAATCTTTGAAAAGCTGTGATAGGAGATACATGTTAAAATATCTAAAATATTATATACAGTCTTTATAAATAAACTAATCATTAATAAGGGATCAGCAGTACAAGGATGGCATTGAAATGGTTTAACAACTGTATGTTAATTTTTCAGTCTGTTCAGTTAAATTGAATTTATCATTTCTATCATTTCAAGTGGTTTGGTATGGATAATTGGATAAAGTCTTAGTACAAAAAGGAGAACAGTATATTTTTTTCTGCATGTCACTAAAGGCAAGGCAATAGTGTCAGATGCAGGAAGATTATGGCAAGCTGAATATTATAACCAATTTTATAAAAAAAACCTCTCAGAAATTATGGGGTAGAATAAACAATCAATTGCAATTCCTTACAACAGCTGTGCTATTCTTCCCTACATTTCTCAGAATTGAGATTGAAATTTCTAAGGATCGGAATTATGGGACTGGCATTCCTATCTTTGCTTATTAAGCCAGGGAGACAGATCTTTGTGTTTGTGTGTGTGTGTGTGTGCATGCACATGTTGTTTTTCAATTGCTTCAAGCTTGAAAATCCAACATCAAGTACTGGATGTCCAAATACAATGCATAATTCGCTGCAAACAAAATAATGTTCTTAGTTGGATAAGTGAAAGCAATAATCCCGGAGCGTCAAACACATACACTTAATATTCCTTTATATTAAAAAAAACAACAAAACCATAATGAAAAAGAACGTGTATTTGAGATAAACATACTGTGCACTTATTTCCTACATTTAAATCCTCCAACCTATATAAAGTAAAAAGCTGTAAAACTCTTATCTTAGTTCCAATAAAAATACAAAGACTGAATTGAGAATATGTGAATAGTATTGAGGTTTACAATGGTTTAAATGGAAAAGATGACATAGCTTTCAACAATGGGCAATTTCAACAATGGGCAATTGAAAATGTCTCTACATTCTACATTCACGCATTGAGAAAATTAAGGTTTTTGAAATGCTGACTGAATTTCTTTTGAAAGAAATTGGAAAGAAAATTCACTAAAGTAGATGTAGAGGAAAGTCTTAATAGAATCTTCTATAGTTAATGCCAATAATAACCAATATCATCTATACAAAATCCTAAACTGGATCAAATATTCCAATTATATTTTTGAGCCTTAACAACTGGCAAATTAAATGAAATAGCATTCTTTAAGTCAGGTGCAGAATATATTTATTGATCTTATATGTCAGTCATAAGAGCCTGGAAGTAATATGAGTTCGCTAAAAAAAAAAAAAGTTGATGATGATAATCAGGCAGTAGAGGAGGTTTTAGCAGTACCAGCAGCCACCATTTTTGTGTTTTGATGTTTCCATCTACTTTTGGAGATTATGTTGTTGACGACAGAAATCCATTGAGCCTAGGTGGCGCAGTGGTTAGAGTGTTGAACTGCAGGCCACTTCTGCTGATTCAATCTAGCGGTTCAAAT
>JANHFL010005838.1:59248-71859 GCA_032468155.1 Oxyrhabdium leporinum | reverse complement strand
TCCTAATCATTTTTGTAGATTGTTTTACCCAGACGTCACACCGTGTAATGGAAGATTTTGTATAAAAAAATAAAAAAAAAATATTTGGAAAAAAAAAAAAGAGTTAATTTTTCTACAAATGTTATTACAGTGAGATAGAAACATGAACACCTTTCAGAATCTGTAAATGTAAAGAGTTATAGTCAGAAAAACTCTGTACTAATTCCAAGATTCTTTGCAGCCATCATTCCTTAATCATGACCAAGGTGAAAAGCATAAAGTTGATGGGCAGAAACCAAACCAAATCACATCAAACCAACAGCCCTTTATAGATTACTAGCAAATTTGGCATGAATTCATTCATTTTAAAGTTCTAACTTTTTTCAGACTTCACCATATTTTGATGTTTTCCATATTATACCTTAGCTGTCTATTTTATGTGATCCCTAAATAGATATAACAGGAGGGATATTGGGATTTCTTGATTAATATTGATATTCTAAATGGATCAAGGCTTTAACACCTGATGCAAAAATAGCTGGACAGTTTCTGAAGATTATTGAGGATATGGCCAAGAAGCAATGTGGAGAGTTTTTACAGAATGCTAATGATTATATTATTTACAGCATCTGGCAATCTCCATATTTTTTAAATAATTCTCAGCTTCAAAAAAAAAGTATATGGCATACATTTAAATTATACACTTTAAAGCAAATACATTCACAAATATATACTTTGCAAAAATATCCACAGAGCCAAATTTTAATATTACATTTCAGCAGACTTTTTAAAGACTGATTTCTATCCTGAAGCAAAAATGGAAGAAAATGGACTCAAGAATGAACTCACTGAAATTGACTGGAAACAGTCTGTCCCTAAACAGTTGCAGATTCTTCCAGAAAGAAATGAAGAGGGACTTCAAACATGAAAATGTCAGATGAATATTAATGTACTCTTATCTAGTAATGAGAACTTTTAGGTCAAATTTAATATTGAGGTGTGAGGTTTCTTCCTGTACAGACAAAACATTCATGATGGTAATTGTTCTGTTAGATAGAAAGTTTGGTTCAAAAACATTAATAAACAACAAGACAGAGAGAAAATGGAAAAATACATCGAGAGATTGCTCAGGAGACACACCTAAAATTTAATTTCCTCTTTGGATAGCGTCCATTGTTCCAGATCATGTGTGTTTGACCAGTTGCTGGGTCACATCTTGCTTACCAAGAATAATTTATTCACATCATTGCTTACAGGAATTATTAAAATTTGTAGAGGTGTTGTGGAATTATCTCAGAGTGATAGCAATCATTAACAAAAGTCTCTGTTGTAAAATCATATCAGCAAGAGACTTTTGGCTTCCCATTATTAAACTAGACAAAATAGGTACAGAATAGAAACAGGCAGACTCGTATACAGAGAAAAGCCCGCACAACAGCTGCTCGTTTTCAAATTGGGGTTCTAGGTTAAACAAATTACTCTATCTGCAGCTCTTTTCTATGCCTGCTTATTTGGAAGCAAGGCGAACTGAGGGCTCCAGAGTCAGACTCCCTGTTTATTTTACATTTTTTTTTGCAAAGAAGACATGAAATAGATTTCCATCCATTGCTGGAAAAAATAATGCTGCATTCTGCACCAAAATCTGCCTTCTAAGCTTTCTTTTCCTGAAAAAGAGACGGTTATTCTTCTGTTTGTCTCAAAATGATGTCAGTTTAACTGTGCGTCGGTGTGCGCGGACACACACACACACACACACACACACACACACACACACACACACACACACACACACACAGAGCAAAATGAGGGAGGATAATCCCAAAGGTGCTTTTTTTCAAGAGGCAACCAGACTTTCCTGTTTTTTCTTCTCATCCAAGAAGCTTCTTCAGCTCTGACAGGACAGTGGGGAATAGAAGGGTTTATATTCCTTGCAGACAGCTGGTCATTTGCATCCTTTTAGAGGGTCGTTGAAGCATTTGAGGGAGGATAATGTTGTTGTTTCCCCCCCCCCCAATTATACATTTCTCCACCTCTTTGCAGCCACCCTGACTGCTCTCACTTTCCAATTCCTTGTAAGCTTCTCTGGGGATTTAATAAAGGGATAGGAAGCCAGGAAGATTGAAGATTGCAGGAGAGATGATCATACAGGGCAAAGTGGGGCACTGAAATATACCTCTATCCACCTCCTCACTCAATTAAGTGCCAGAATCCCATTAAGCATTTCTTTCCTTTTTAAAACAATGGCGGGGAGGGGGGGGGAGAATCTTGTTTTCATCAAATTGAATAATGATGGTTCAAGCAATGACAAATAAAATTTCTGGCGCAGTGTTAGGTAATAAATCTAAAGCTATCCAACATTTCAGTCAGATCATTTCTGGAAAGGGCAATTTTATATGAAGAGCCCTTGCATAATATACTGTAACGGTGCATATGCTGCTGAAAAAAAGAATTATCAATTGATGGTGGTCTGCCTGATCATCTCTCATTACGGTATATTTTTATCTACATTAGCTTCCAGTCCATTATATGATTTAGACAGGTACATGCTACCTGTGAGAAGCACCTTGAAGCAGATGCCCCTTTCCAGTTCATGAGCCATTGTGGAAAGACTGTGTTTGGTTTACAGTGTTCCGGACAGGTACTCTGTCTTCATTCCTGTGCCCTCCAAATCATATGTTGCCCTTCTCATCCAGATCGTTGCACAGCTCTAATGGGTTTACCTTAGTAGTGTGGAAGAAAGATATCTGAGAAATTGCTTTCAGCCACATACACTTAACTTAATCTTGCTGTCTTATGCAGAGACCTTCATCCAGGTGTCTTTCCATATGACCTGAAGCAGATCCTCAGCAGTAACATCTCAGTTGTTGAATGATTTCTCAAAGCAAAATCTCCTTCATTGTCATATGAATACTATTTTATTTCCTAAGGTCAGTTAAAAATTATCCAGTTTCAATATTTTATTCCCCCTAATACATTCTGCCTTTTATTGCCTGGTTTTATTCTCTTGACAAATTTGCATGTTCTAAGTGACTAAATTTATGACATTTATCTCTTTGTTTTGGAAATCTCCCAGGGAATAAATATGTATATAGATATGGGTGTTAATAAGCATGAATGTATGGCTAGCACAGACTTTTTGACTTGTCTACTTCTAAAGGGCAGGATTCCGATTTCCATTTCAGCAAGAGAAATAATCTATGAATTATTTGTGTCTTCAGCCTGCAAAATAAAGTCAAAAGAAAAAGAAAAGAATAAAGTAGTGCAGTGACCTTTATCTTTTCTTCTTTCTTTCGCTGTCTCTCTCTTTCTCTATTGGAACAAAAGCATGGTACAGAATTACATTAATAGAGAATGTAGCTTATGTTGATACAGAAAAACATTTCCTAAGTGGAGAGCTGAAGAAGGGCCTCATTCAAGGACATCCATTTTAAATCCATTTATATTTTATAAAGAAGGGATGTATTGCTTATTTTCAAGCAGAAGCTACTGTAAAAATTATTTTGATTTTGTTTTGGCCACAGGGCTTTAGTGCCAAACAATAATAAATGTCTTGCTATATGCTGAGAAATCAAGTTGTGTTTCTGCTTGGAGCAAGCAAAATATCCTGAATATATTGAACTTAAGGATAAATTGTCTGCTTGACCAAATATATATAGAGTATATCATGATGTGCCTTTCCAATGCTAGACCACCCAGATTCCTGCCCCAGAGCTGTAGATACGTTGCAAATATAATTGTTGCATACATGTAGCTCTACCAGAATGTTATGAAAAGAAATCCACAGACTTTGAAATTTGATGGGGAAAAAAATGTAATAACTGGTGAATGTAGTTGAGAACCATTTGGAAGAAAGAAACAATGGCTGCATTCTTGGTGCAAATAATATTTGGAAATCCAGTAAGGTGTATTTCATGTATCTTTGTTTATTGGACTTTGGTTATAGAAAAAAAAAACAGTTCACCAATAAAATAATGGACATTTGTTGCCTCTGAAATAGTCCCGATAAGGAACTTACATGCATTTACATTATAGTTAAGACATTTGTATCAATGGTGGAAGTTATCATTATATAAATGGTATAACAACAGCAAAGAACTTCATTTTCTGGATTTAAGAGACTAGCTACCAGGACTTCAGGAGCAGGCAATCACAATCAATCAGTCAATGAAATTTATTGTACAAGAAAAGAGAGCATATCATGTATTTTTCACAAACTATTCCAATCCAAATACAACCTCCCTCAGTCTCTAAAGTTTGGCAATCCTCATACTTTTTAGAGTTTACATTGCTGTGCCATGGGAGGAGGTAACATCAATCCAAATGAAATCAGCCATTTTTCCTACATGCAACGTTTAAATGTCACACAGAACCTTCAGTCAGAGAAACAAAGGCACAAAATAGCCAAAAAGCTGCTGTAAATCTTATTGATCACGGCACAGATTTAAGCACCTGGTATATTACTGAAATCAATCAAGCTTAAAAGGGCTTGAATTTGGCTGGATTGCTATATCCTAAAAGCTAGATACAATCTTTTTTCATCTAAACATTTCCCCACATTGGGAACACAGTAGACTGTTAGACAAAGTGTGGTATCAGAAAAATACTTTTAAAAAGTGTGCTATTGGAAAAATACTTTAAAAAACAAATAAAACAAAACAGGAAGATACAACTAGGCTTGGTGTACTCATTCCTTCCTAAGAGGAATTCCTGTGAAGATCTATCACAAATATTGATTGTTATAAAAAAAAAATATCAAATAGGAGAGTTTAAAAAGAATGTCATTCTTTTTCTAACTTTGCTAAGACAGGTATGCTTTGAGCTGTTTGAACACAAGTGGTAGGCATGGAAAGGAATACAAGCTAACACAATTTGATTCCCATTCTTCTGAAATTTGTAAAGTAATCTATTCTGGAGGTAAAATAAAATGACGAATTGCCTTCTCCTTCTAACTGTCTGCTTCCTTTTGCATTTTCCATGTTCTAGAAATCTCCCCAGTTCATGACACTAGGAAAGAAATTTACTACAATTCCAAGCAGGTTACAGATGACATCCTGAGGATGTGGAAGGTTATACTATGGTGGGATTCCAATGCCTATATTTAAAAGTTTTGCATTAGTAAGGAAGTACATTTATCTCGGTCGATTTATTTCCATCTATTTATATCTCACTAACATGACTTTCGGCTCCTAACAGAAATTTTAAAAGAGTACAATATAACTTCAATATCAAAAATACATATCGAAAAACAAAAGAAAAGAAAACCAGCTGGGGCTGTCAAAGAGGTTACATCAACAACCCTCATGCCTGAGAAAACAGCCACGTCTTCAAGGCTTTCTAAAAGGTGAGCAAGGTTAGAGATGGAAAATAGCCTGATTGGAAAAGAATGGGTTGGGCCATTCTGTGTTTTGAGAAACTTCCCTCCAATGCAATATATTTTTCCTTCTTTGCTGCTTCCCCATTATATGCTCTTGTTGGCACATTGCTCTGAGACTTGCTAATGGCTGTGCTTGTACCTCCTTGACAAGGATTCCCTCAGCTGTTAAAGAGATTCAATTGATGCTCTCCTCTCTGCATCTGATCCGCTGTCTTTTCCATCCTTTGGTGCTTATTACTTCTGATGTGAAGGGAGTAAGTACTTTAATACCATCACTAGAGCCATTTGTTGAGAATATTTTTTTCCTTCCTCTCTCATCTTCTGAATTGTACAATTTAACATATTAATGTGTTGAGGAAAAAATCCAGACAGTTTCCTTTAGGGATTATACAGAAGGAAATGCTGAGATACACGCCGCCTTAATGATCCATCTTGATCTGAGCATATTGATAAAAAAGAAAAGAAAAAGAAAAGCGCCTTTTAGGAATGAATTTACAAGCTGCACGGGAGAATTGCAGCTCTGTAATTATAAAGTAGCCTAAAGGCTTCGGAGTAATTAAGGGAGGAGTCAGATTTCCCTAATGAGACTCTTATTGCTTTACAATAAGCTGTGTCCAGCTCACGTTGACTGGGGAGAAAATAAACAGTTTCAAAATCAACTTAGCTGCTTTCCAGCATCCCAGATGGGAAGCCGCTGTCAGATCAGAACACTTTTTGCCTCCTTCAACACAACTCTTTCTAGACTCTTATGCTTTTTTTCCAATCATAAAGAAGTCAGAGATACCTCCAGGTCATCTACAGGGGTTCACCTTTGCCCTTACCCCAATTTCAGCCCATATGTCTTAAAACTGACCTTAGGCAATGTAATATAGTGGAAGAGTTTACTCTATCACTCGGCAAAGAGCTAAATTGATGAAACTGGTGAGGTGCCAAAAGCCCCCATTATCCCTGACTGACAAGAGCTTTGCTCAGACTTTACAAAACATTTGTCAGCTAGTGAAGCCAGGTCATTCTTCTGCTGCCAGATTTTAGTTTGAACAGGAAGAGGATTTGGGTCTTTCAAAAAAATTTTTTTCCACCCAGGTGGAATTTTTCTTAAGGTGCTCTTTGAAATTCTGGGGGGGGGGGAATTTTATAGAGCAGAAGGCATCCAAGATACTCAAGATACTAGAAACATCTCCCAATCAGTAGCACATATTACCGTCTTGTCTCACACCTGCATGCGGTGGGTGAATTAATTAGGAATACTTGTCAGAATGCTGTGTTGCGTCACTACTGTAATTGTATTGCATGGAGTATGCCCCCAAGAAAGATGCCATGTGTTTTGGGACAGATTAGCTCTACTCTCATTGTCTTTGATAAGTCAACCCCATTTCCTCTGTCCCTGACCGCCTTGTGTCAAGCAGACTACTATACATATCCACATATCCACATATCAATCATTCATTCAATCAATCAATCAATCAATCAATCAATCAATCAGAATACAGCTGAAATCTTAAAAATGTGTTGAAGTATATTTAAAAAACATATATTGGAATTTTGAAAAAGCACAGGATTTAATCACACAGGAAATACAGCATGTCAGTATTCAAGTCTTCTTTAGATGGTGCTATAATTAAAAAAAAAGAAAATCAGTCACATGCTGCCTGTCAGCTTATTCAGTTTTTGCCTCAAAAATATGTACCTAGATTCTGAGGCACCACCCAGTGTATGACTAGATGGATTCAAGGCAGCTCATCTAGATTTCTGATATAGATTTCTAGTCAGATAGCAATAGCACTTAGACTTATATACCACTTCATAATGCTTTACAGCGCTCTTTAAGCAGTTTACAGAGTCAGCATATTGCCCCCAACAATCTGGGTCCTCATTTTACTGACCTTAGAAAGATGGAAGGCTGAGTCAAACTTGACCTGGTCAGGATCGAACTCCTAGCATTAAGCAGAGTTTGCTTGTGATTCTAACCACTGCGTCACCAGATGCATATTAAACTGGCTTATCATTGTGTTGGTTCCATTATGTGCATTTTGTCACTTCCGCCCCCCCCCTGCTCAAAATCAGTTGTCCTTGCTTTCCTGTGGATGCTTGCAGCTAAATTCAAAATTTTACTTGAGGAGAAATAGAATTCATCTAAAGGTAGATACCATAGAGATGTTTCTATGAAGATATTCACCTCAAGTATAGCCACTAGAGGAAAACTACAATTGCCACTAATCCCTTTAAAATCAAAATCCCTTTTGATTTAAAAGGCAAAAGCATCTACAGTCTCTATTGCTGACCTATTATCATGAGTATTAAGTTCATATTTAGTTAACTCTAAATACATAGCCCATATTCTCTCATTATTTTGAGGCATTCTGAATTTTCCCTTCCCCCAGGGAATTTCATACAACTAGTGAGGGAAATATAATTATCTAATAGCCTATATAGAACAGAGAAAGATTATAGACTGAAATTCATCTATAAGAGTCTATCTGATTGTCTCCTGGGATAAAATGCTGAGGTAATCCATAATGTTATGAAGGTTTCCAGAGATACAACTGTAGCAATAATGGCAGTTCCTGCCACCATAACAATATAATTTCAGACATCACAATTGCAAGAATTATTACTACAAATTGCAGATATTATCGGTAAAATTAAAATTCAAAGTTTCTTCTTATTTGTGCAGCTCCTCAATCTGAACATGTGATTATGGGGAGCTTTTAGTATGTATATTCATTAGATTCTGTCTAATGAAAAGTTAAGGAACTGTGCCTTTAAAAAAAAAAAGAACCTTTCCCCATACTGTCATTTAGAAGTATCTACAAATGTAATTATAGGAAAGTGTTTCCATTGATGAATTATTCTTTCTGAGATAAATGTGTGTTTTAAGCAAGAAAAAGAAACTATCAGAAAAGGAATAATGGCATTTTGTCACCTGTCTGGCTATGATCTATGTTTTTAATTTTCAGTATTTATCCCCGCTTACTATCTGGAAAGGTTAGAATACCAAATAATAATAATTATATTTCAGCTGCCAGAAGATAGGCAGTTTCCCAAACGTAGCTACTTATTTATTTTTTAAATAATCAGCTTATTCATTTGCTGTTAAGTACTGTGGTACATAACAATGTTACATGAGCTTTAATGTTTCATTAAATAGTAAAATCCCCTTTGTCCAAACCTATGGTCGGGTCATATTAAGTATGTCAATCATGCTACAAATAATTTCCAGCAGTGAATAAATCCTGAATTTGCGACCTATTTTTATCACAACCATTACATCTTAAGCAACACTATTAATTTTCATTTTTGGAGATACTGAATCTAAATGTAACTGTCAATGTTTGTGATTAAATCTTCAGTCTCTTACCTTCAGCAAGGAGGCATACTAAGTGTCAACTCTCAATGAAGGAATGTTCTTCTGGAAGATCTTTGCAAAATACAATGGCAAGGTTTGCTCTCAGAGTATCTTTATGACTTGTCAGGTCCAACTATTCAAAGAACTGTGGAAATTAAGTATAAATGCACTGGGTATATGTGCAAATATCTAAGACAGAAATAATGTTGCAAGATGTGCTGAGCAGTAAGTACTCTAGTAAATAGATATTATAAGATATGCACTGGGAAAAGAGTGGAGGCAATACCTTCAGCCCATTTAAGGTAAGGGCTGCTTACTTAACTGGTAGAGCAAATATAATTGAGAGCTTCACATCGTAGAAGGATCCATTCTATCTGTAGTTCTCTTAGAGATTACATCAAAACAAAAACATATGGACACAAGATTTATATAGCGTGAAGAGAAGCCAGAGTAAATTGTTTTACAGATGGTGTACAATTCCATCAATACTAGCAAAAATAGATAAATTATATAGTAATAACTCCTGAAAATAAATGCTGCCACAAGACACAAGGAACATTCTAATGTGCGGTGGACATGTAAAAAACTTCAAAAATATTGGAAAAACATCCAAAACATCATTCAAAAAATCTTAGGGATCAAATTAAAAATAAACTATTTTTTTTTGGCTGGGTATAATTCCAGAACTCATGTATAAAAATATATAACTTATCAAGATATACTTTCGCAGCTGTAAGGACAGTTTTTTCACAATGCTAGAAAAAAAAAGTCATACTACTGATGATTTTATTTATTAAATTTATATGCTGCCCATCTAATGAGGGATAGAATGATATCTGATTGGGAGCTTAAACTTGGAGAATATGACGTAATGATGAATAGTATATGTACATAATAGAAGTTACAAAACTAAATTTAAGCAGAATGGCACTGAAGTAAATACAAACACAAAATATAGTTTCTAAAGTTTAGGCCAATAAGTACTGCATATCATTTAGAATACAAAGAAGGGAAGTCAGAAATTAAATACTTGTCTATATCATTTTTTTTCCTTTTTTCCCTTCTTATTTAACATTTATAAGTAATAATATAGTACAGATTTTTATTATCATACTTAGAGATAGAAAATTGTAACATCAAGCCCAGCCAGTATCAAAATTTAAGTATTAGGAAAGGAGTGAAGTTAATGTACTGAATATATGAATTTACTGAGTAAATAAGTAAATTCTAGATGGGATCAACAGCAAAGAAATGTTTTGTCAGTCATATACTGATACCTTACAGGCATTGGTACATTATACTTACTTGCTACATTATACTTACTAGTCCGGCAATATAAAATATAGTGTGCATAACTACTAAGAGTCTCATTTAGCAGGTCTTATTTGCAAGTTTACATAGGATTGCAGTATTGGAGAGCATTTGTTTAGCTCCACAAGTAGGCAGCTGAGGAACAACAAGACGTGTGATGAGAACTTTCTCTCTATTGACAGGATTGGTTAACTATTAGCAAGATGAAAAGTCTGCTCTCCAGGGTTTTCTGGTATAGTGGCAGAAAACTTACTGGAGATGTTCCTTCAGGTGTTGAGTAGGGACAAAACAGAAGATGCTATGTAAAATGTACTTGTATGGTGATGAAAGGAGCGAATCCAATTTCTAAAATGTTTCTTCCTTTATTTCTCAAGCAGGTCTGTCTTCTAAAACCTTTTTTTTTTTTTAAAAAAATGTTTGTTGCAAAGACCTTTGATTGCAAAAATTTCATTTTGTTTGCTATATTTACTCTGCTTATTCAAATATAGTAAAAGTGAGACCAATATTTATGGTCTCACTTTTACAATATATGCAGAATGTGTGTGCGTGTGTGTGTGTGCGCATGTGTGCACACACACACAGAAAAAAAACCTGTTGCAACTAGTCTGCCTTCTATCGAGGACCTGTATACTGCATGATCCAGAAAGAGGGCTGAGGAAATATCTACAGACTCCTCATATCCCAGACATAAACTATTTAGACACCTCCCCTTAGGATGCCACTATAGAGCATTGCATATCGAAACAACTAGGCATATTTTTCCCCCATGCCATCACTCTGTTAAACACATAATCCTCACAGCACTGTCTTATACCTAAGGATATTTACCCATATAGTAGGGCTGTATTGCTATTAACCTTCTCCTAGTTCCCATTACCTTCTTCTATTGGTATCTTATGATTATATTAATGTGTTGTTTGTATGTACACTGAGAGCATATGTACCAGAGACAAATTCCTTGTGTGTCCAATCATACTTGGAGAATAAAGAATATTATATTGTATTGTACTATATTAGTGGTTTATGGTTTGGAAGTAGCATCAAACATTTTCAGTTGCTAAAAGGGTTTTAATTTTGTTTTCTTTAATTGCAGACTCTTTCTTTAAAAAAAGAACACTACACAATTTTGAATGATTATTCACATCTAAGGGTGAATTTGGCGATGTTTTTGGATTATTCAATGACATGAGACCCAAATCAATTTGAGATGGAAAGATTTTATTTTTAAACAAATCACTTATAATTTTCCAAATTCTTTGATCTAAGAACCAGTGAGAATGGAAAAACTCTGTCTCTCCCTCCCCCTCTCCTTCTCTCCCCCCCCCATGTGTGTGTGTGTGTGTGTTATTTATCTGGTCTGAATCAAAAAAAAAGGTTGCTATGAGATAACCAGAAACCATTAGATGTTAAACAGATTTTACAATATTACTCTCAACAATTGGACCTTAAATTAAATTCCAAAGAAATATCGCAGTACAATAGCTGGTATTAATTGCTATTATAATTGTCTTCTAGATCGTTCTGAATATCAATAATGGTACAATACTGCTGAAGATATAGATCAAGAATCATTAACACCTGTGTAAAGTCTGAACAGATGTTGGAAGTAACTAAGAGAAAGCACTAGGCTCCTGGAGGAGAAAATGTTATAACATATGCAGAATACTTCTTTGTTTTTTTTTTACTTATGAATAACTTGTATCCTTTTTAAGATTTCTATATTAATTGATTTGCAACTTTCAGCCTGATCACTTTTTCCTTCATAATAAATGTGATTTCCATGGCCAGTGTTGTGCTGAAATTTGTCTCCTATTTTGTAATGTCTTCTTCTTCCTGAAAAAGGTTTTTTAATTTTCTATCTCAGACTCAGGGCATTTACTATATAAGATGCTCCTGTCATTTGCTCGCTCCATCTTGACTCTAAACAGCCTTGAGTCAATCCTGTTTAGACTTGCTTGGCAACACATTGCGAAGTTCGGTCCAGATATACAAGTAATCGCCTCCTCCCATTGGACTGTTCCCTGCTGCTATGCCCTCCCACCATTCTCTGCCACATTAGCGATGGTCAAAAATCACTTTCCTTACTGGGGATGAGTCTGCTGGACCTTTATAATTCTATATGTATGTGGTATACACTAGAGATTAAAAAATAATAATAATAATCCAGGGATACCTTATTTTTTTTCAGCCACCTAAAGCAGAACAGTTTGATTTCTAACTCCCAAACAGACCATAGATTATTTTATTTGGAAGCTGGGAGTAAAAATATCTAGCAATTGGAAAAGTGTTAAAATACTTGTTCATTTTAAGTACAGGGAAAAGTAGGAAGGGATGTGAACAGTAATAAAAACATTCTACTGGATTTTGAATATACAAACTTCAAATATGCAATCTGGCCTTCAGAAAGAGTATTACGATCTAGCTCTACCAATCATCATGATTTCAAAGAGGGGATAGTTGTTGTCATGAGGGTGTTCTCTCCACCTTTTAAACTTCTCAAACCCGGGTTGCCTGCACTGATTTGAACCCGGGTTCAAATCCTATAAGAGTATGTCTGGCTGATGAGAGCAAAAAAGCTCGAAATAGATCTATACCAGTCTC
>JANHFL010005838.1:35628-49888 GCA_032468155.1 Oxyrhabdium leporinum | reverse complement strand
ATCATCATCATCATCATCATCATCATCATCATCATCATCATCATCATCATCATCAACATCATCATCATCATCATCATGAAATAGACTTTGGTTAACCACTGATTTGTATTGCCACAAAAATTAATGAAATCATGGATCTCACTAGGATATCTCACTTTCTCTTTCCTCCTCCCCATCTCTACTAACTAGGGCATTGTTTCTCAATCTTGACCACTTAAAGATGTGTGGATTTCAACTCCTAGAATTCTCTCACCAGCATGATTTCTGGGAGTTGAAGCTCATACATCTTCACATGCCCGAGGTTGAGAAACACTGAACTAGTGACACTAAATTTGGCCATTAATTATGAGATATATATTTTAATAAGAAAAAGAAAGATTATGAGACAATGCTTAGTTTTCTGCCCTAGAAATGTCACACAATCTTATTGGGCAGAACAGAGATTGCCTTTGTGCATCTATGTTATTGACCATCTTAGACCAAGCCAAGTTCATAAGAGAATTCCTGGAAGCCTGCACTCTGACAAATTGACCATTAAGAGACACGTAGACATAAACAACTACTACATACAGTGCAAAAGAGACTCAACAAGCCAAAAAGGGAACAAGAAGACCAAAACATCTCCCCACCAGAAACAACTCTTGATTGAGAATCAACACAGATGAGCATAGATTAACCCCAAGATTAACATCAGATCAACAATCAACAAGTAAACAATACCCCAATCAAGGAAGTGCCAAACAAGCTAAAGTAAATAGCCCAACAAAAAACAAACAAACCCAATTCCGCTCCCTCCAACACTAACATGGCAAGCCACTAGAACATAAACTGAGAGCAAACACCACTCCTCACCAGCAGTGATGATGTTACATAGTTTGGGTAATAAGATATCTGCAAGAATGCAACCAAGCTCAGAGAGCCCCAACGACCTCTCATTTCTGATTATTGTCCTTTCTGAGGTGACTTTCAGCAGCAATGTGGATGTTTATACACAGATAGGATTGGGAGCATACTTAGGTTGACTGCAAGGCCAAGGGTCTCATGATGCATCTTGGGAAAATTGGGCTTTCTATGCATATTTCATATTTCCTCAGAAGTACAGGCCAGAGGCAGGATGTGTGCTAGTACTCCTTGTTCAGTTATACAGATGTAGCCTCCTATGTTCAAATCTGAAACATTTTGTTCAACATAAATAAGGAATCACGTTGATTTTTTAGTCAATTTGACTTCTGGAACGATGGCAAAGCGAGTAAGCAAAGATGATCAGCTTCTTTGAAAAACCTAATCCCAGGACATTCATCCCTTAACATGGGGACCCCATTATATGGATTATATGCAAGGTTGATATTATTTTTCAAGATCTGAATTTTGTTCCAATTACAAGTATTAACCTTTTGCTTAGAGGAGGCATATATAAATTTTGTTGAAAACTGGTACATAAAGATGCTGCAATGTAAAATTGATAATGAATTGATATAGTTACCTTGCTTAGGGTCAAAGCATTTTGTCAGAACTCCTGCAAAGTGGTTTAGAACGAACAGTCAGCATGCAGCCAAAGCACATTGTAACGGGATATGACACTATGATTTATAATACTTAGTAAATTTGTCTCCTCCTCCCGTTGGTTTGTCCTCAGGTGTTCAAAATGTCTTCTTTTGGCAGGTGTGTCTGCAGAAATACAGACAACATCAAAGAGACCAAAGTAAGTAACCAACTATTTTGTTTGTGTGAGAACCTGTAGCAGGAGTGGGGATACAAAGGCAACCCTCCTTCTGGAATTACACTTGACCAGACTGGCCATTAAGACTGGCCGTTTAATGGCCAGTCTTAACTTTCAGTGATCTTGGTGGGTTAATATGTCGTGTCTTTTGTGAATATTTTTTAATAGCACAAATGTTTTTCCATTAAAATACAGAAAAGAAACGGATAGAAGAACTAACATTGCTATAAGAAAGGGAGCTGGCAGAAAATGATCTCGCCGTAAGAGCTGTAAGTCATTCATTTCCCTTACAATGTTGGTTTAAGCTCCTCTTTTTGTCCATGTATTTATATTATGTGACTGGTGTTTGCTTCTTATAATTTCTGCATTTTAGTTGCAAGAGGAGAACCACCATTTAGCGAGCAAAATGACTCAGCTTATGAGGGAAAATAAGGAGCTGCAGAAGAAAATGAAAGACAATCCGGAAAGTGAGTATCGTTTTAACTTAACAACATTTAATTGTTTTCATTAATTTCATCTTAAGTTTGAATGTAGAAGTTCTAGTTCTTCTGTTCTTTTGTCTGCAGGAGATGCAGACAGAGATGAGGAAATGGACTATGAGGTACTAAAGGAGAAATACGAGAAGTACCAGAAAGCCATCACGAGAGTGAAGACTGTAAGTATTGTACGTGATAGTAAGAAATTAGAACAACCTCTTTAAGCAAGATTTTATAATGCATTAAAAGTTAATTTTGATTGTACTTCATCAATTTCTTCTTATAGGAGGTCTCAAAAGAAATTGAGAGAAAGAAAGAACTGGTAAGGGCTCACAAGCAGGCAATTGATGACATCTGCTCTCATCTCGTATCCCTACCCATCCCGAGAATAAAAGGCGGTAAGTTTTGTCCTTCTGTTTCTTGGAGAGAAATGGACGCGTTTCAATGGACAACTCTCTACTTCTTTCTAAAATATTTGTTCAACATTTTTCAGTCTCTGCCAGAGAAGAGTCCAAAGAAACACCTGATTGTATACAAAACGTAAATGATACACTTTTTCAGACATTACATGTTTTTATTCTGCAGAAAAGAGCCAAGGATGCCCCATAATTAGGCTACAAAATTCAGACATGAAATAAGCGATTTTAGATTTCAATGCAATCTCTCATGGTATTAGAAACAGGATTTAGATGGTTTGTCTTGATATGTTTGGCTGAATTGTTCCAAAGGCCAATGTGATGAAAAATCTTGCTAATATTCTGCCTACTAAATTTTGCCAAGAAGTTATTCATCAGTCTAAATTATTGTCTCTTTCAAGAAAGAAACCTTCCCCTGATTGCCTACTGGCATTCAGGCATCCCGCAGGTAAAGATAACACCGCCCGAAAAAATTCCTTTCACAGAGGCAGCCAGCCACCTAGGTGATCCCTGACTAATACGTGCCATACGCTAAATAAATAAAAGAAATTGTCTCTTTCAACTTGGCTAGTTTTCATTGGATAAAACTGCTGTTATATATATATATAATTTAATGTGCTAGTTGTTTTTTTCATTGAAATACTTATATTTTTTTCAAAATCGGAAGATCTGGTTTCTCTTCAAATACAGTCCTCAAATACAGGACTGTACTAATGTGATTCTATTGTAACCTACTTCTTCTTAATCTATTACAGTGAATTCAAAGACACCTGTACTACTTTTTGGGACTCCCTCCGCTTATGGCTTAATCCAACCTCGGACAACCAGGACCGACTGGATTGCGGTGGCTAAGAGATGCGGTCATGTGGCATCAGATTTCGCACCTCTTCATTTAACAACAACAGTTGCAATTGGTCCAAATTTGATACAATTTGAAATTGTAACATGATGACTACCTTTATTATGAAAATTCTCTTTCACCAGCAATTATGCTCCTAAAGAAATTGCTTTTGGCATCCCCGTCTTGTCTGGAGATCAAAGTGAGGAAAAGGCTTACAGCAATATGAATGGGATGCAGGTGGTTGTGCCCTGCAAGTTTCTGTCCCGAGTTCCTGGGATGTTAAGAAAGAAAACCTCAAGAACACCCATCAAGCATCCTTTGGGCAATATCCATTCCAGCCAAGTTAATATGTTCAATCTGGTCAAATGTCCAACCTCCTCCTCACTAAAGGAGCCAGACGAACAGGGTCTCTGCCATAAAAATAAGGCGAGATGTAATTAAAAGAGATGCATTCCAGCTCTTTTTATTGCCTGGGCTACAGGAATCTTGCTAGATTTTGGAGTTCCTGGACATTTGGTGGAAAATGTCCAGGACTCATGGCTGCTGGCTGAGTAACCAAGACCAGTAACAAAAGTAACTCAAATTGTAAAGGCGAACCAGGGGGAGTTGGCAGTAGAAGAAGCCAGCACAGTTATTGAATTGTTTATATTTGGAAACCAGGATCCCATTCTTTGCTTCAGAAACAATAAAGCTCTCTAATTAAAGTAGTAGAAGAATTGAAACAAAGAATCACTGAGCATCTCACAAAAACACAGAATAAAGTTGCCTGCACTGAAGCTTCCAAAAAAGTGCAAAAGTAGCAGCTAGTAAAAGCATTGAAAGATGCCAATACTGTAATCTCAAATATAAACACCAGCTCACTGCAACAAACATCCAACTAATATACAGCGTAGCTTCAGGTATAACTGAATACCTGGGATGCCAAGTCAATAAAGAGGAAAAACAGCTAAATGGTACACTACCAAAATGAAAGATCAGGATGGAAAATAAGATCAGCAGGCTGTGTTAAGATGCAAGCAGGATAGAACAAACGAAAGAAAGAAAAAACAAGACCAAATAATACCGGATCAAGAAATATCACCTAAAAACAAGGAGGATTAAGGAAGCATTGAAATAATAAAGCAGCAATAACAGCTACAGGCAAGAAGGTTAGCAGAATGACGTTCAAATTACAGGCAGAATCTTCAATTTTAACACAAACAGAAACATTCCTACCAATCCATCAATTGAGAGATTGAACTTAAAAAAAAAGGCTGAAATGAAAGAACTTGTAATAGCAACAGAAATGGTGGAGAAAAAAAAGCAAAGAAGATCAAGAATTGATCAGCCCAAGGTGAAGATGAACTGCATGGTTTTTGGTTGAAAAATCTGACTGGTTTGAATCCACTCATTGCCAAGTAGTTTAATAACATATTGCAAGGAGATGTAATTGGAGAGTGGTTAACATCTAGCAAAACCTAGCTGATAATGAAAAATCCAGCAAAAGGGAAACATCAGGCAACTACAGGCCAATTACCTGCTTAACAAAAACTTTCAAATGGCTAATGTGTAGTAGCTGATGCAGTCTAAAAGTCTAGCTGAAAACAAGCTCTTTCCACCTGAGCAGAAAGGAAACCATCCCAATAGCAGAGGAATAAAAGTTCAACTGCTGATTGACAAAATGATACTGGGAAATTGCAAGAAAAGCAAGACCAAGTTGAATGTAGCCTGGCTTGATTACAAGAAGGCACTTGACTCCATGCCACATGATTGGATAATCAAGTGCCTTGAAATAACATAAGTCAACAGAAACAGCAAAAGCTTTGCCCAAGATCTATGGCACAAGGGAAGATATTACAAATCAGTGGTGAGAGAATAGGAGAAGTTCACATCAAGAGAGGAATATTTCAAGCAGATTCATGTCACCATTACTATTTGTCATTGCACTGATTCCTCTGTCAAAAATACTGAATAACTCAGGCCATATCTTTCAAACATCAAAAACATCGCCAGACTACCCCTTCTCCTTTACAGGAACAATCTGAAACTGTATGGAAAAAGCCCATGTGAAATAGAATCACAGCTCAACACTGTCTGTATATACAGCCAAGATATTGCAGCGGAGTTTCAACTGGACAAATATGCCACCCTCACCATCCAACGGGGAAATATAGTGAGAACTGAAGGAATCAACATGCTCTATGGAAATAACATCAAGAGTCTGGATGAAGATGATCACTACAAATACCTGAGCATCCTTCAAGCTGACAACATCAAACACAATGAAGTCAAGAAAAAATTTGGAAGTGAATACATGAAGAGAGTGAAGAAGATCCTAAAGTCCAAACTCAGTGGAGGAAATAGCATCAAGGCCATCAGTCCCAGGGCAATTCCAGTCATTAGTTACAAAGCTGGAACAGTGGGCTGGAGTCAAGAGGGCCCTGGACAGGAAGGCCAGAAAGATAACGAAAGAAAGACTTTCCAAGAAAATGAGTGGGTAAGGAATATTGCAAGTAGCTGAGATGATAGAAGAAGACCATTGGAATAATATTTGAAGGGCAGTGAAGAAGATACACTGAAGCTAGAACACCAGGAAGGCTTACTGAATACTAGAGATACCAAGGTGGCCTACAAGAATGACCAAATGAAGAACAGAAAAGAGATATGGAAAGACAACATATTACATGGTCATTATATTAAACAAAGCAGCAGGCAAAGCAGATAGTAACAAGATCGGGCAATGCCTGAGAGCAGGAAAGTTAAAGAAAGAGACAAGGCTGCATAAGACCAGGTCTTAAGAGCAAATGCATATATATGCAGATTTAAGAAGAACGGGAGAAAAATCATAAAATGCAAAGATCCTGCCAATAGAATTTGAATAACTGTAGTTAAAAAAAGCAGAAGAAGTTCCTGTCCTTCAGGGACAGCTTTTGCTGAAGGACAGGAATTTTATATCGTGAACTCCTTTTACAAGAAAAAGGATAGCAGAAAATGGATGTGGAAGAGTCCATCTGGGTAGACAAGTGAAATTCACTGCATCATGTCAAATGATAAAACTATAGTTTGCAATTGTACTGCCATCAATTGCTTTAATGTTGGAAGTGAACATAGAATGGTGCGAGCTAAAGAGAAGATAGACTTGTTGAAAAGAGTGTATGAAAATGATAAAGACATTATGAAAGAGGAAGAGTGATAAGCTGTTAGAGAAGAGCAGTGATTTTGAGATTAATTTATCCAACCACTTCGCTCTATTGTAACATTTGGAAAAGATGAACATTATGGACCAAAATGAACAAATCAAAAATCTCCTTGAATGTGCTATATTTATAGCACCACCAAAAAAACATTTTGTACAGTTAAAAAACTCTAATGAAACTATTGATTCAATGAAAAAAATGATGGACAATGAAGAATACTGGAAGTTTCATAAATAAACTGGAGTATATTGAGATTTTCAAGACCATCAGAAAACATATCCAAGAAGAAACACATCAGTTTAACATTAAGCTTGTGAAAAGGGCAATTGAAGAAAACAAAGGGGTTAATAGAGCAAAGTGCAAGTTTATGAATACAAGAAAGAAGGTTTTTGCATTAAACATGAAGATGTGAAGCTCTGTGTGTAGTACAAGAAAGGAAGTGTTAGAAATAATTGGAAAATTCTATTCAGAGCTATATAAAGATCAAGATCACTCAAAAGTAACAATACCCACAAAAGAGGAAATGCCAGGCATCCTACTAGAGGAAGTATCAAGTGCCATGAAATCAATAAAAAAGGCCAAAGCTTCAGGAAATGACTTTATTACAGCTGAAATGCTGATAGCTGGTATTTACCAAGATACTAGCAAAACTATACTAGAGATGCCTCACAGAAGAAAAAAAAATACCTGATGCATGGAAAAATGCTGAAGTTATTCTTATACATAAGAAAGGAACCCAAAATGATGTAAAGAACTATCACCCAATAATGCTTTTTTAGTCATCTAAAGAATATTGAGATTTGCCTTAATAATCTTAAAGTGTTAATTAACATAGAAGCAGGTGTGCAACAAGGTGATACGGTATCCCCTATCCCTTTCTCAGCCTGCCTTGAAGAAGTATTTTGCAAACTAGACTGGGCAAAAGATGGAACAAAAATCAACGGCACCTATTTGAATCCCTTTAAATTTGCAGATTACATTGTTTTCTTCTCACAAGTCTTAGAAGAGCTACACAGATACATACAAGAGCTGCATGAAGCAGGGTAACCATTTGGCTTAAAAATAAACCTGAAAAAGACCCAGCTCATGTTTAATAAATTCACCAAAGAAAGAAAAATATTTATATATGCAGAAGAACTAGACATTGTAGACCAGTATATATACCTTGGCCAATGGATCTCAGTGGAAGGTGATACAATACAGGAAATTGAATGGCATGTTAAATGTGATTGGCAGGTATTTGGCAAATTAAGTGTAATTTTCAAGGACAACCTTTCCCTAGGCCTGAAGAGAAAAGTCTTCAATCAGTACGTGCTACCTATTCTAACATACGCCAGTGAAACATGACACTACCCTCACAATCGATACAAAAGCTATGAATTGCACAAAGAGCCATAGAAAGATGCATGCTCAGCATCACAAGACAAGACTAAAAGACTTGCACATGGAGAACAAATGAAAGTTTACAATATCATTAAGAGAGTAAAAGAACTTCAATGGAAATGGGTTGGTCACATAGCAAGAAGAACTGATGGCAGGTAGACTAAGGCAGTCATAGAATGGATTCCAATTGATAAAAAGTTTCCACAAAAGAGACAATAAAACAAGATGAATTGACAACATCAGCAAGTATTACAGGCCCAACTGGCAAAAGGAAGCTCAGGACCTTCTTGGTTAGAAACATGTGGAAGAGGCCTTCGTCCTGCAGTGGGATGGCTAGAATGATGATGATGAAGAGAAAGCAGATAGAATACAAATAGTAACAGGCACCTTGGGTGCAATTCAAAACATCTGGAGCACCACCTGAACACCATTAGCATTGATAAAATCACCATTAGCATTGATAAAAGTCAATTGCAATAGGCAGCTTTAGTTGGAACAGCTTACATCCTATAGTGATACTTCTAACACCATCAAACATCAACATCTGCCTATCCCAGGTCCTTGGGAAGGACTTGATAGGTGAATAAAAATGCCAAATCCAATCTGAATATTTGGCTGACTAGGTTTCATCAGAGGAGTCAGACAAAGAGTGTCTCTCTCCCATAAAATATATGATGAGATATAAATGACAGGAACCTATATCAACTCCGTCGTCACCCAGGTTACAGGAACCATGCTAGGTGTTGGAGTTCCTGGACATCTGGTGAAAAAATCAGGATTGCTAGCTTAGTAACAAGGGCCAGCAGCTGAAGAACTCCTGGAAGAAAAGATGTTTACCCTTACAAAGGAATAATGATCTGTTATTACACATCAAGCCTAACAAGAAGAGGATATTTGAAACAAATGCATCAATTCTGGAAAGAACAAGATCCGGAATTATAAATTACAGTACAAAGGCTAAAACCATCAAATATTAACAACTGCCCATCCCAGGTCCTTGGTTAGGTGCCTTGGGTGTGATCCCAAGCTTACATTCTGTGATGATACTTTAATATCCTCAAACAACAAGAGTCTTTTGGGAAGGATTCCACAGATGGATAAAAAGTCTAAATATGTGGCTGTGTGCGCGACCAACTAAAATAATAAATTAAACCTGTATGCTGTCTGACTGGTCAGTAATTCTGGGTGGCTCATAATAATCCAATAAAGAAATTACAACAATACATTAAAACTAAAGGGGAGAAAATGAGAACCCTGAAATGAAGACTGATTTCATTCACTTATCGAACTATTCATTCATGCTGTAAGTTTTAAGATGTACTTATGGAAATTTACAAAAACAAACAAACAAAAAAACCCCCAAAACCTGTCCTTTTTCCATACTTAAAATCTGCAGACCTGAATTTCAGGTCTGCAAGTTATGGAAGTTAATGTCCTGTTGGCAGCTCATGGTTAAGGATAAAAGTAAGTCAAAGATCAGCACATCACTCATACTTGCTATATTGGAAGAATTAATAGGATTGTGAAGTATTAATTCCCAGCCTGTGTTGATCTGGTGAAAGGAGCTACGTAACAGATCGGATATTCTGTCTTTTGGGAAGAATTAAGGCAGAGGGTAAAACATGAAATGCTCTCTCTCACTCGTCAAATAGCAGGTTTCAATTAATTACTAATGATCTGAGAAAAGTTTGAATGAAGACAGGAAAGTTTCAGTTGAATGAAATCGGGAGCATCGAGCATCAATTCAAGCCTGTATGTTTGCAACTGATGATAACAAATCTGACCACAGCTGTTTAAATATATATGTAGCAATGTTTTCCTACAGCGTTAAGAACATGATCTAAAACTTATTGAGCTTCTTGGAAAGCCCTGAATTGACTCCAGAGACAGCTGGATCAGTCAGGAGCTGAAGCCAGTCCTCAGAGGCTCTATGCGCTCCTATTAACTGGAAAAGCAAAAATAGAAAATAGCTGCTGGGAAGGGAAGCCAATGAAGGAGATCGATGAAGCAAATTCTACCAGCCAGAGCAATAAAACAGCTTATCTTAAAATTAACCCGAACGTCTCATTTTGCAAGGGATTCATGTGTTTAAGCTGCTCCTCCCCACTTTGCCGTATGTGAGGCAGAGTTGCATGGTGTTATTACAGAAAGTGGGGGAAAGAAAAGAAAGACAAAGCAAATTGGAGAGACGATTGTTATAATCAGAAAATGCCTCTTCTTCTGAACTTCAAAGGACAAACCAAAAGCTCTATTCTGTACCTTGCTGACAAACATTTGCCTGAGGCATTTCACAGAGCTCCACAACATCAATTACACCCCAAACATCTAAAGAAACATGCTAGGCTAGATCACCATAGAGTAGATACTGGGACTGCTTACCCTTCAAAGGTGTTTTGTACAAAGTGCTTTGGATGTTATGCAACTACAGGACCTTTCTGTTCTTTTTTAAAGCAGTCTGATCATAGTCTGATTACCGGTACTCCTCAGCTTTCTTATGGGTTGTTTAATGACTGTTCAAAGTTATGAGGGACCTCCCCAGAGCTACTTACAACCCATTTTTGGAGTTACGATGGCCGCACAAGCCCTGTATTTTGGGCGGTTGCAAGCAGCTCACCTTTATGGCTGTTTGCAATGTTCCATGGTCACGTTGTAGAAAGTCAGCACCCACCCACCCTCCTAGAGAATGAAATGTTTTGAGGAATATTAAAAAGGCAGGATAGAATATTTCCCCTAAAGCAGAAATGGGAGAAAATCTTAAAGGAGGCAGAAACCAGCCCCAGTCTCCCTGCCCCAAGCAGAAACTGAGGAGGCCAGCTTTTAGAAATGCAGATTTGGTATTCCATTCAGAAAGACTGGGTGAGACAGAGACTCTAGATAAGCAATACAATTAGGTAAACCAAAGATTAGCTCAGACAAACACCTAGGATTTGCATTTCCCCCTTTACCTATAGAGCCAGCCGTGACCCCTACATGACCCCATAGGAATCAAGAAGTTATAAAAACCCACCTACTCTCAACTCCATTTTGTCAGCTGTCCCAGAACTTCACGCTGTGTGTGTGTTGGTTCTGCTTATCAATAAATGAACCTTTCTTTCTTAAGCAACCTCCATTTTATTCCAGGCTTGAAACTGGACCTGGATTTTTCTTCCAACAGTGTGATTGGAATTTGCAACTATTTTGCCAGTTTCCAGAATTTACTTTCTGGTAAAACAACAACAACAACACTAATTGGGGAAAATAGATTTGTTTAATGACTTATGAATTCACTTAATAACCATCATAAAAAAACTATTCATAACTTTGAATCCAGTCACATGCCACAACTTACTACCTCTGTCAGGTTTCCAAGTGATGAAACCCATTCAAAAAGAAATATGCAAAGTCCATCTTCCAAAACAAATTTCTTTTATTTAATTAGGCATCAAATTGGCAAAGTCTGTTGTAATTCCAGATCTGACATAAACCAGAATTACACCACACAATATGGTAAATTAGAAACATCCCACAAAAGTTACATTCCCCAATAAAAGCAAAATCAACATTGCCTGATGTCTTCAAACTCCACCTCCAGCTCTCAGCAGGGACAACTTCCATTCCCACGGGAAAGAAAGTCACCTAGCCAAAACAGTCCTCACTATCTGTTCACTCCTCCTACCTTAAGAATGTAACAAGCCCGAAACCTCCCTTATACAAGTAAAGGGAAAGAAAAGGAATATATGATTAGAATATAGAGAAATAATACATGTCAATTTTGGGCTTGACAGGCTGCCCCCCCCCAATTTAAAAGAAACTTCTGCAACAACAGAGAATACATAAAGACTGCAATTAGGGTAAAATTAACAACACAATACAATTAAAACTAACCTCCCCTGCCACCTGCAAGATCCCCCTTGGGTTTGTGAGGATACTTTTCATGAAACTTCTGCACTAGTCGATCAGCATTGACTTTCCAGCTTTCTACCCAGGTGGCTTCCGAAATAGGGTATACCTTCCAATGAATTAAATACTGTACTTGCCCCCTGAAAATTCTAGAGTCTAATATTTTTTAACGTCATAATATTTATGCCCAGTAATGATTAATGGCTTTGGAGCCACACTATCTGCTGGCCACAATGTGGATGTAACAAATGGCTTTAACAAGCTACTGTGAAAAACCAAATGCCCTTTCCCTAACAAGCAGGGGAGATTAAGTTGCACAGTTACTGGATCTATTACTTTAATTATTTGAAAAGGTCCTAAGAATTTTGGACTCAGTTTTCTAGAAGGCAACTGTAATTCCAAGTATTTAGTTGACAGATAAACTTTATCCCCCACTTTGAACTGAGGTTGCTATGAGTGATGTTTGTCAGCTTGTTTCTTGTGGATTTCTGCTGCTGCATTCAAAGCCTTTTTTGTATTCTCCCATAACTCCTTTAAGGAATCCATCCATTCATTTACTGACATGGACCGAGGGGAGTCCCTCGGCAACTCAGGCATGGGGACGAATTCATTCCAGTACTAATCTGGAAAGGAGTTAACCCAGTGCTGCTATGCACGGCGTTATTATAAGAAACCTCAGCAAATGGCAATAAATCAGCCCAGTTGGACGGTTGATAATTTACATAACATCTTAAATATTGACCAATCATTGCGCTAGAACGTTCTGCCGATCCGTTAGTAATTGGATGAAAAATTGAACTCAACCCTTGAGACAACCCAATAGCTTTTATAAATTCCCTCCAGAATTTTGTGGTGAACTGAATCCCTCTATCTGAAATTATTCTGCGAGGAACTCCATGCAATCAATAAACATGTTTGACAAACATTTTGGATAATTTCCTGGCTGATGGTAGTCCTGGGCACATGATAAAATGAGCGTGTTTGGAGAATAAATCCACAACAGTCCAGATGACCTTATTTCCCCCACTCTCTGGCAGGTCTACTATAAAATCCATTCCTATCTCCTCCCAGGGTCTGGATGGTTCTGCCACAGGTTTCAAAAGTCCTGGAGGCTTTGCTGGTCTGGTCTTCATGGTAGCACAAATGGCACAACTTTTTACATAGTCCTCAATGTCACACTTCATCTTTGGCCACCAAAACTGCTGTCTGGCCTGTGTAGGGTTTTTAAATAACCAAAGTGTCCTCCATGTTTTGAGTCTGGCTTTTCTGAAGTACATGGAGGTATAAAGTTTTGGGGACATATAACTTAAACCCTTTCCATGCTACGCCATTTCCTGATACCAAGAGTCAGTGTTTAATTCATTTTGTAACTTTTTGGTCATCTCTGATTTGTCTTTGATCTTTGGTCGCTGGCCTTGTGCCCAAGTGATCACCTAAGCCACCTCCTGGGGAGAAGGTGGAATTATTGGGTGAATTACTTCTTCCCGCTTGCTATTAAATTGGGGTTTCCTTGACAGCACGTTTGCTAATAGGTTCCTCCACCCCCTGGGAGATATTTCAACTGGAAATTGAATATTTTAAAGTATTGCGCCCATCTAACTTGTTTTGGAGAGAGTTACCTGGGTTGTCTCTCAGTGTTGCTTCTCCAGTGCTGTCTGAGCATGTTGTCCATTGCAGTGGCCACTCGATATCACTCAAGCATTCTGTCATCAGGCACTCCACAGCAAAGGCAGATTTTTAGTAGTTCCTTATCCAGGCTTTCTTTGAAATTGTGCACCAGTATTCTCTCCGACCAGTGTCTCAGACTAGTGGCCAGGCATCTGAACTCAAGCACTAGTTCCTTGGTGGGTCTCCCCTTCTGCCTGATGTTTTTGATCTCTGCTCCTGCCTCTTGTGCTCAAGAAGAATCCTCAAAATGGGCCCGGAGCTCTCTCAGGAAGTCAATCACGTTTAGTTTAGGTGTGTCTTCATTATGGAGCTGGGTGAACCATTCGGATGCCTCCCCTGGATTGTCCCCTAGGACTTAGACAAGCTATGTGTCATTGTGGAATTCATCTCCATGCTAGTCGATGTAAGACCATGCTCTATGCAGGAAAAATGAGAGTTTATTCGTGGTTCCACCAAACATGGTTTTGAAAGGCGTTGTGGTGTTTGCATGCGGAGCTGGCTGCAGCGGCAGAGGTGGGGCTGCAGCTTGGGCAGGAATCAGTTGAACCTGGTCTCAAACCCATCTTCTGTCAGGATAGAACGCCCATCTGTGGTGGTCTCTCATGAAAGTAAGACACACAGACATTGTATCTCGGGATGAGAGCTCAGAAACAATTCCAAAGCCCCCCTTTATTCTTGCAAGGGAATACACACTTGTAACA
>JANHFL010005838.1:16950-27932 GCA_032468155.1 Oxyrhabdium leporinum | reverse complement strand
GCATTTTTTGTTTTACCAACATAATGAGGATTACTTAAATTTGATAAATGTGATAGAGATTATTAATACTGTTATTGTGAATTGGACTAATATGAAAAAAATGGACAAGAATTGAAGCACTAAAGAGGAGATGACGTTAGGCATTCTTTTTTATGTATGCTTAAATACTGTAATGATGATTATACAAATTTCATAAATGTGATAGAGTTTATTAATAATGTTAGCACAAATTGGATCAATATAAATGATACCTAGTCAAATTTGTTCATATATAACAGAGAAATGTTTAGATTGAACAAGAAGACAGAGATAAAGATGAGGAGTTAGGCATTCTTTGCTTATGTATGCTTGAACAATATAATGAGGATTATTTATCTTTGATAAATGTGATAAAGATTATTAATACTGTTACTGTGAATTGGATTAATATGAATGATACCCAGAACCAACTCTGTTCACACACAATGTGGATGAATATTTTTTAAAAATATAATAAAATATATTTAAAAAATTGTGTTTGTGGACACACATTATATAGGGAATGCTTATTGTGTAATTCTTGGTGTATTGGTTAGAGATATATGTGTGTGTATACTTACACACTGTAAATATGCAGCCAATGCTATGTTCCTGGCTGAGAACCTAAATGATTTGCAACAAATATTAGATAGATTGCATGATGCAAGGAAGAGTATTGATCTGAAAAGTAATGCGTTGAAGAGCATGGTAAGAGCATTTGGCAAGAAAAACAGAAAGATCAATTTCAAGTTATATATCAGTTGTGGAAAATTAGAGCAAGCAGATGAGCTTTTTAACCTTGGTAAAATTACAAAAGAGTAGAAAATGGATGGAGATGATTTAAAAATGTGGAAATGCCAGTATAAAGTTGTAGTGGAACGTACGTGGCCTGTTGTCAGGGATGAATGTTGAAATCAGTGGAAATGCCCGTGCTCCTCTGCTTTGCTTTATTGTTTGAAAGAGAACAGGTATGTCGGGAGATAAATAAAAACAAATCGAATGGGTTATTTAAGAATTGTATGCGTGGTAAAATGAGAACAGATAGGGAGAAGAATAAATGGTAATGAGCAAATGTGGAGCGAATACAAAAGAGAATAATGGTTGGCTTCACAACCTTTTTTTTCCCTTTTTTTTTTGGTAAAGGGCAGCAATTTATTTGTGCCTATGCTATTTGTAAGATCCAGGATCTGACTCAGCATCAGATTTGCTTGCAGATTTCACTGTTATTCAGACTGTCCCTGAAGTTGGAATAAAGCTACAGAATTTAAAAAATATTTTGTTGCACCTCTGCAACACATTTAGGTTCTCACAATACTGATCTTTTAGATCAGGGGTGTCAAACTCAATTTCATTGAGGGCCTCATCAGGGCTATGGTTGACCTCAGAGGACCGGGCGGGGTGGCTGACTGGGTGGGGGTGGCCAACTGGGTGGGAGTGGCCAGCTTGACGCCTCTCCTCAAACTGCTGGCATGTTTCCTCTTTGCATTGGGTAGACTGGGCCAAAGTCTTGCTGGCCCAATGTTTCCTCTTCACATTGAGGAGACCGAGCTGAAGTGACGAGGGCCAGCCCCTTACATTTTCCAGGACAGCCCTGCAGGCTGGATCCAACCACATTGAGGGCCATGGGCCTTGTGTTCGACACCCCTGTTTTAGATTAAATTAATTAAATATAGACATGATCCGATTCCAAACTAGCTCCAGGCAGTGTACAATAAAACCAACAGAATACAATAATTATGGGGGGAAATAAACAAAAGAGCTTGATAGCCAATCTGGTTAACTACACCCACACACAATCCGACAGGGACCCCAAGCACTTGGTTTTCAAGTCGTGGGAGAAATCATTTTGGTAGCTCAGAGGTTCCTGAAGCTTGTAGAGAATGCAAGGTTAGGACTGCCAATTCAAAAGAGCACATGAAGGTGATTTAGCTATATGGAGAAAAAATAAATAAGGATTGGATTGGAAAATGTATCCTAAACAGCATTTATCGACCATCTCAAGGAAAAGGAAAAGTGGATGGGTGAGAATGAGGGACTTGAAAAAGTTGTAGTTGAGAGATTCTGATGAGAGTTTGAAAGAAAGAGGTGAGCAGTTCAAACAGTAAAATATAACAGTATAAACTGTTGTATGAAAAGTTTAGGAGGATGAAAATATTAGAAAGATATAAATGGTGTTAAAAACTTAGATTTCCTTTTTCGACAATTTCCTGTCATTTCTTTGGCTTACTACCCCTCACTTTGTGTGATGTGCTTTACCCAGAAAGGGAAAAGCCTAATCAGTGAAATCCACGTATATACAGGTAGTCCTTGACTTACGCCCACAATTGAGCCCAAAATTTATGTTGCTAAGTGAGACACACTGTTGCCCCATTTTATGACATTTCTTGCCACACTTGTTAAGTGAACCACTGCAGTGAAGTTAATAACACGGTCGTCAAGTGAATCTGGCTTCCTCATTGACGTGGCTTGTCAGATGTTCGCATAAGACAGAGGAGTCAATGGTGCCTCAGTTCCTTCAGGTGAAAATGACTACAGTTGGTCCTTGACTTACAACCATTCTTTTAACGACCGTTTGAATTTAGTCACTTATGAAGAACGTCATTACATCACCTGGTACAATTGCAGCAAAACATATTCTTATATAGGTAGTCCTTGACTTACAACACTTTGTGTAGTGACCATTTGAAGCACTGAACAAAGGTGACTTATGATGTTTTTTTCACACTTGCAACCATTGCAGCATAACATGATCAACATTTGGATTCTTGGCAACCGGTTCATATTTTTTACTAACTTAACAGCTGCAGTGATTCACTTGACAATTGGGCAAGAAAGGTCATAAAATGGGGTGAACGCCCTTAACAACTGTCGTACTTAGCAACAGAAATTTTGGCTCCAATTGCTTTTGCAAGTTGAGAACAGTGGTTTAGTTGGAATCAAACCCTAATTCTTCAAGGATGCTTAGTTAGAAGCAGAGAATTCCAAACTTAAAAGTCTTTCAAGAGGCTGGTTCACACGTTACAGTGTTCAGAATTCCATGTAAGATGTTTTTAATCACATGTAGCGTGTGAATGGATGTAACAAGTATTTGCAAACACAACTAGCGTGCAAGTACATAGAACAAGAAAGCAAGCAAGCTGTGTTTATTTCCATTTACGTGGGTGTTGCTATTCAGCCTTCGGGGAATTAGAGTTTAAATGATTATTTAATTAGTTAAAAGTTGGACTGAATGTTTATAACAACACCTTTGGTTTAATAATTTCTCTCTCTATATTTTTTAAAACCTGAGGCTTGGACAAGTTACCTCTATTATTTCCAAGTAATCTACTTTAGTAAGCAAAAATAACAAGGCCTATTAATACTATCTGAAAGCTAACCCAGATCAGCAATTCCTAAAAACCTTGCTCTAAAGAAATTATGTTTATAAGATGAATGATTCACTATTACCCCAAATTGCTCGTTCCTACTGCCTAAGAGAACACCCATATTTTCATATCATAAAAGAAGCTGACTCTTCCAACCCATTCTCTTCCGTAATTTTTACTAGCGCTGCATAAGATATTCCAAAGCCTGCAACCTGCCATCCTGATCACAAAACCAATGTTTCATTTTTGACAAATACAAAGATGAAGTCATGGTAATGGCTAAAAAGTTCAAGCCATAAGCCTAGTTAGGCTTGAGGTTAAAAGCAAATACTCAGGCTTGGATTTAGGTGAAATGATACTTTTTCTGTCTTGCATCTGGGAGAGGGAGTTGTTTAAATCTGAAATATGATATGCCTTCTTGATTTTTAGAGAATTGAGAAAGTAGCGGGTTGTGTTCAACTCATCTATGGTCACACTACAACTAGATAGGGTTCACTGAATGTAACACAGGGAAGATAATGTGTAGTTTCTAATTTGGACAGTGAACTGTAATTAAAGGGTCACTACCCGAAATAGCAGCTGGCAAACGAAGTAGCGTTTGTATATGCTTGTTTTTCATCTCTTCTAAATTCAACAATATTCCAAATCAGACCATGTTCATCGAGAGAAATTAGATGTCCTGATCCATCTACCAGGAGCCATTGAATATTACCTTTATCTTTGAAATATATACAGGTAGTCCTCGGCTTATGACCACATTTGAGCCCAACATTTCTGTTGCTAAATGAGATAGTTGTTAAGTGAACGTTATCCCATTTGATGAACGTTCTTGGCACAGTTGTTGAGTGAATCACTGCTGTTGTTTAATTAGTAACACGGTTGTTAAATGAATCTGATTTTCCCACTGACTTTGCTTGTCGGAAGGTTGCAAAAGGTGATCACACATGACCCCGGGACACTGCAACTGTTATAAATACATGCCAGTTGCCAAGCCTCTGAATTCTGATCACACGACCGTGAGGAGGCTACAACGGTCATAAGTGTGAGAAATGGTCATCAGTCCCTTTTTCTCAGTGCCGTTGTAACTTTGAACGTTCATTAAATGAACCGTTGTAAGTCGTTGACTACCTATATTTGGTTATCTGGTTAAAAATCACATCCTGCTTCAGAAGAAGTCATAGTAAAGTCTCGATGGGTGTGTGTTTATGTCTGTATGTCTGTCTCTGTCTCTCTGTCTCTCTTTGTCTCTCTCTCTGTCTCTCTCTCTCTCTGTCTCTGTCTCTCTCTCTGTGTCTGTGTGTGTGTGGGAAAGCATATACGTCTTTGTTTCTGAGACCCTTGATATTATGGCTTAACTTTCAGATGTTGTTTTCTGGCCCTTGAAGTTGTTTTGAGATAATCATATAGGAAGAGCTCTAAAAATAGTTCAGCAATGGATGTATTTCAGTGTTCATAGATATGTATTCATTCATTTATTTATTGCTCTTATAAGCTCTTACATTCCCTGCTATGCTCGTGAAAATTCCTAGCAGCTTATAAGAGCTTCACGCTGTCCCCATGAGCAGCCTAAAAGTGGCTCAACTCTTAACAAATGCAGCAGATTTAGCTGCTTCTGGGATTTTCTTTAAGCTCCTTCTCTGTCCAGGGAGAAGAGGGAGCTAGCATTTATTTCCCAAAGCATAACTTAGGAAACAAGTATTATGAAAGACTAGATTCTTTCCCTTTGTCAAACTTCTTATCAGTCAAGGCAAGACTTTCTGTTCCTCTTTTTTTTTCCAATTTATTCGCCATCCTATTCCCCTACTTCATTGCAACTCATGGGAGGCCAGTGTTCCATAATTGCGAATAATCTGACTTGATTCTAAGTGACTATTTGGCAATAGGAGGAGAGCAATTTGTTATGCTAACTCCAGAACTGCTTTTTGAGGTCCTAGTCTACAACTCTCAGATTTCTCATTGGTTCCCCATATTAAAACTAACCCTAACCCTAACCCTAAACTTGCTTAGTTTTTCCGTATCAGATAAGGTCAATAAGCATTGATCGGCCTGCTTATCCATGGCCAAATCACAGATAAAGGTGCCCTTAATTACCTGACATTTACCATCAGCAGCTTGCAAGTAAGATCACCCGTCTACATGATGAGGGCATATCAGTAAACCTACTTAGACACACGGTCATGTAAATTTAGGATCAGTGTATCTGTTGCTATTACCTCTTAATCAGATGAAAACTGTTAAGAAAAATATTGCAGGATGAACTATGTAAATATTCAAGTTGTATACTGTCAAGTAAATAAGATACTGAATATCACCTGTACTTCTCAAATCTCCTAGAAGTAGCTCATTCCTTCATTAAAATATCATGAATTATTCCCTTTTTGAGTGAGTCTGAATATCATTTTCCTGCAGACTAATTCTGGCAAACCTCTTTGCAGGAAAATGTGTGTATAAGCAATTGTATCCTGCTATCCTGTTATCAAAAATACAATACAATACAATACAATACAATAAATAAAACAATTACGGGTATACTTTTATTGTGTCATCATGCCTATTTTCTTGTTGAGAGCAAATAATGCTGTTTGGTGTTATAGCATGTATCTTCTCTAATATAGTTAGATCATAATAGTTCTTTCAATGATGCATTCATTTTTTTTTTGTTGATTCCCGTGATCCTGAATTGTATTTATCTGGGTTTTTACTGATGAGGATTTAACAGCTTCTGCATGATTAGTTCTTCATTTCCAGCCAAAATAAGTTCTATGTTTTATAGCACATGTGAAGGTTATGTTCCTTTATATGCTATCTATTCCTTGACTCATTAAGTTCTTTATTTTCCCCAACCTCAACTTTTTTTGCATTTTTTTATCTTATTGGTCTTAGGAGATGATAATGATTCCCTCTTAATTTCTCTGGTTCAGGATTCCCAATTAGAAAACTGATGTTCTTAGACTCTTCTCACTGCTTTCTACAGTTAGAAGACTGTAAAACCGTTAGTCCCTGTTTTCCTTCTTTCTCTTTCTATTTCTCTTTCCCTCCCTTAACCCTAACCTTCCCTTCTGTAACCCTAACCCATCAAGAGGATAGTAAGTCCAAAATATAGGCTTTCTATTGGCGCATGTACATTCTTTTCATAAGCATTGTCTTTTTGGCACTTAAGACATATATCTCTGCATGATTTTAACAGATTTGATTCTACTGACACATTTAGCAATCAAAAATGGATCCCAGGGAATGAATTGAATAACTCTACTTCAGAATGTTTACCCTTCACAAAGGGAGGGGGATGTCATAAGAATATCTTCCATATGGACCCTGTGCTTCTATTGGTGAATTATTCTAGTCCTTCTCTCGTTAAGTTCTTTATTTTCCCCAATCTCAACCATTTTTTCACTTTTTATCTCATTAGTCATTGGGGATGATAATGACTCCCTCTTGATTTCTCTGGTTGCTTGTTCCTGATTGGAAAACTATGCTATTAGACTCTTCTAACTGCTTTCTACAGCTAGAAAACTGTAAAACAGTTTGCCTCTATTTGTAGAGACAAGGGATGGACTGTGCCTCAAAAAAAACAGGGAGCAATTACTTGGAAAGCAACTGGCTCAACTCATCAGAAGGATTTCAACTAAAATTGAGGGGGGAAGGTGACAAATCTTTAGAACACATAACCAATCATAAACTCCAAGAAAACAAAGCAAGCAATAAGGTAGGGAGTGATGCAAAAAAAGGGATAAAAACCCTCAAACACCAAGTAGGAGATGCAGGAAACATACCAAGTCTCAAATGCTTATATACAAGTGCTCAAAGTTTGGGGAACAAACACGGTGAACTAGAAGCGTTAGCACATGAGGGTAGATATGATTTAGTTGCCATTACAGAAATTTGGTAGAAACTATTTACTACTCTGCCTTTTTTGTCCTCCATCCTCCAAACAGCAATTAACCTTTGTTGTCAAATTGGTGCATTTTGTTTATTTCAGTATTATATATATCAGCTGTAGTCTTCTGCTGTGTTTCAATTCAAGCTTAATGAATTAGTGAAAAGGAAGAAAATGCTGGCTGAGTGGGCTAGTATAGAGGTCCTGTGAAGGAAAAACAAAGAGAGACGTGAAGAGCACCACTCCTGCCTTAAGTGTCTCGAAAGACCAAAGTGGCATTTGCTTCAGCAAAAACAAGGTGGGGGAGGGGGGAGAGAGAGATTATATGTTTTGGTTTATTTTATTCAGATCACAACTCATCTACAACTAATTCAGCAGAACCCTGTAGGAAGTGGCCAGGCTGAACCTGAGGAAGGGGTCAAATGAGTCATAAGACTCCCTGTGTGCTTGCAAGAGGTCTAAGTCCAACAAACCTTGAATGCCCCTCTTATCTCCCGCTCATTTCCCTTGACTGTTAGTTGGTCAGATTCTTGTAGAGAGCTCAAGCTTGCAATAAATCTTTATACTCATTTGAACTGCCTGAATCTCCTGATTTCCCTAGCACTTGACAAACCCCTGAGCCATAATATGTTTGTTTCATGCATAAAACAAAGTGCACACTGTCTATTTTGTGCGCTCCTTTTGTGCACTCCTTTAACATTTTGTGATTGATTTTATTTGAACAATTTTACCTACTAATGGTCTTTTTCAGTATGATTTTGATGCTGTTCTAAAGCAAAGGTGATTAAAACAATGGCTTTCTTATGAGCTATGCACTCACTTTGAAATGAACGAGCCATTCTACTGAATTCTGTAACAGTTGCAAAGAAAACTAAAATGCTGTACCAATAATACAATGGCAAATGTTGTCCTTTGGTATAAACAAACATGTAAGGAATATATAATGAGAAGTATTCATTTTAATTACTTGCCCAAGAGTAGTGGCATATCTTTTCACTTTTATTGGTTTTTGTCTGGCAGCCCTATACTCATGAATAACTAAAGGTAATGAAACATGATTCCCAGGGTAACTTTTTTTTTTTACTTACACTAACCTTGAATATATCTGCTTACTTACAATTGGTCTCTCCTGAAATGAATAAATCTATTGCCACAAAATTAATGTTCTGTATCACTCAGCAAACTTAGCACTGAGAGAGAAAATAGCTCCAGATTCCCATTCCTATACTAACCACAGAATGAGACTTTCGTTTTGCACTTTACTCTCCTTGATGTATCTTAGGGAAATATTGCTCTAAGTCTGTTAAAGGCACGGTCTCACTTAAACTAGATCTAGCTTTCATTCTACGTTGCAAATATATAAAGGAAGAACTTAAATCCCTAACAAGAAAAAACAAAACAAAACCAAAGTGTTAGTTTATTTAGAAATGACGATACCAAATTTCCTACATCTGCAAAAACCAATTTTGCGTAATGAAATGTACAAATGACCTGAGGGAAAGAAGGGAAAAGATGCTGCCTAGGAAACAGTAAGATAAGAGAGGCATGAGGCCACAATCACTGTTAGAAGAAGAAACGTAAGGAGGACCCACCCTAATGGATCAAGCAGTTAAAAGTGAAGGTGAGAAGCTTGTGCCTTCAGACTTGCAAGCTTATGTTAATGTCATTTTACAATAAAGTAGAATTTATTCATCTCACAGTGTTTCCTGTCTGGTTTACCTGGGAAGACTAACCTTTGTGATCCTATTATCTGCACTGAACTGGATTACCTCAAATGCTAGAAATTTAAATAATGCTTTTTTAGGGAGAAAAAATGGGGATTGGGCATATTGCACATGCAAGTTTATGAAGATTAGGCCTTAAGATGTAATCCTGTGCAAACTTATTTGAATAAACCAAATGTCAGTATTGCTTTATGATTTGGTTTCTGAGAGAGGGTGATTAAATCTTTATTTTAAAAAAAAAAAAACACCACATGGGAATAAATGTTTAGATCAACATACTGTCACTAAACAGTATTGCAGGTCTCTCCAGAAGAACTGGGGGACTAAATGTTTGCCTTGATTTTAAAATAAAATGCATGGGTTTGAATCAGCTGGGTTCTATTCACCTCTTCAAATTCTGCATTCAAATTCTGCATGCTGTAGTGAACCATTTGCCATTTCATTTTGGATTTGGGAAAGATTAGTTAGAGTCGCGGCGGAGCGGTGGCTAGAATGCAGCATCGCAGGCTAACTCTGCTTGTTGCCAGGAGTTTGATCCTGATGAACTCAAGGTTGACTCAGCCTTCCATCCTTCCGAGGTTGGTAAAATGAGGACCCAGATTGTTGTGGACAAGAGGCTGACTCTGCAAACCGCTTAGAGAGGGCTGTAAAGCACTGTGAAGAGGTATACAAGTGTAAGTGCTATTGCTACTACATGGAAGGCAAGCAAATGCTAAACCTCTTCCTTATCAGAATAGCTATTAAACACTGAGGCTCTGCATCCTTTGAAAATGATTCAGAAGAAGAGTTTATAATCTCCTGCAAGTTCAGCACCTCTTTGCTATTCATTAAAGCAGCTTTGCATTTTTTTCAGGCTTCTATGAGAGAGGACTCTTTAAAGCAGGGGCATCTTTTATTCTGACTGTGTGGATGCCTGAATAAAGAGGTCTTGTTCTGCTTTAACAGAGAGGTGCTATAATCACACAAGATCTGAAGCACTTCTTTCAATTCATTTTTGAAGCATGTACAATTGTGTTAAATTTATATATATATAAATTTAAATAGACCAACATCAATAAAACTTTGGAAATGCTAGCAAATATAGCAATTAGTGGACAAATATGTGTGCGTGTGTGCATACACACAAACACACACACACTTCTGAGTTTTCCAAACTAGTCCTGTAAAGCCACATAGTTGTAAATGTTAACTAGATAAGCATTAAACAGATTCATTTTACATTTGAGGGGATAAAAATCACACAAACATTGAGAAATAAGTTAATTTTATATTATATATTTTCCTTGCAGTTTGATCATTGGGCGTACATTTCTCAGATTAATCATGTTCAGAAAAGGTGATATAGTGTTAATGATTTCTACCTATTTTTTTCCACTTGAATGCATGTTATCTAAAGAGCGCGTTTGAGGAACAAAACAGAATCAAAATCAAAGCCCCATGAATATTTCAAATGTAGATATAATTTTATGAACACTTGTAGCAGTCAATGAATCAATGCTTTTCAGACACCCAAGATACTCCTGGGTATAATGGGATAAAATAGCTCTGCAGGAACCACTGCCATGTTCTCTTCAGTAAACAAGCAGCATTTTATGAAATACCGATTGGCAATACCCAAGTGTGCACTGTAGACAATGTCCTTACAAACAAATCATTATGGCCTATTGAGCAAGCAGAATACATATTGAAAAGGCTCTAAATGTGATTTACATGAGAGATTATACTGGCAATGGAGGGGTAGGGAGGAGGCCTTCGGTGTGCCGAAGCTGTGAAAAGCAATCACTCTGAAAAGTTGTTGCATGCATAAGCAAATTGATAAGCCACCTCCACCTCGTCAACAGGGAGGATTACACTCACACAAGAAAGCATGAGAAAGAATCTGTAAATGGCATTCTAAATCTTTCCTTCCCCTTAGTCTCCAGCTTCTCCTCTTTTATATAGAGTCCAATGCCCTCCCCGCGCCCCCCCCAAATTCGTACCAGAAAGCAATATACAGAC
>JANHFL010005835.1:24210-35672 GCA_032468155.1 Oxyrhabdium leporinum | reverse complement strand
CCTGGACCAATGCCATGGGTCGCTTTAAAGATCATTACCAGAATCTTAAAGCGAACCCGGTACTCCACTGGCAACCAGTGATGGCTGATTGATTGTTAATTGTCCAACTGATTAATTGACAGACAGTCCAATTCCATTTTAACATTCTTTCAGTTTGAATCCTGGGGAGACAAGTAAAGTTCTATAGCTGATTGTTAAAAACCTTTTTTTTTTAAAAGGAAGCTTGTAGGTAATCACTTTAAAAAGTAAACGTGAATTCAGAAAACTTGTCACTTTCTTCATGTTTTTACCCCTAATTTCTGATGCTTCTTCTGTTTTCAATTTGCCACTTTCACAGTTTGCCTTTATGCTAAAAATAGGTGTTATAACCGTGAATATAATTGCATCTCCTCCATAACACACCACTTCAAAATGTTGTGTTTTTTTTCCCCCCTCTCCAAATTGCTTATGTTCTTAATTGATTGTCTAGGATGGCAGTTCATTGCAATAAACTGCAGTCGATTTCAATGCCTTCGATCAATCGATCGCGTTGAGTGGGGTGGTTGTCTTGCTGACATTGGCAATCAGCTGTGTGGGGAATTTCTTGATAGGTCAACAAAGTGGGGAGAAATATGGGGTTTTCCGCTAAAAGGAGATGTTCCGAGGCAAGGCTTCCTGCCATTTCTGATTCAGAAAAAGTATATTATCTTAATCTTAAGACTGTGGGGAAAATGTCAAGGGATGTAGAAGTTTAAAGAACGTACCAAAAAGCCTAGAGAGTTCACTAAGGAATGGCAGGGTCCAAGGATAGAGGAAAGAAAGGAAGAGACAGAATGCAAGGAAAGGAATATAAATGTATCTCGATGCTAAGGAAGGCAGATTTCACTGAAATGTAGCTTTGTTTCCATTCATTGAGTCAGTCATTATTCAACTTTTTATTTAATTATTTAATTATTTATTTATTTGTTTGTTTGTTTATTTACTCTCTCTCTCTCTCTTTCTCTTTCTCTTTCTCTTTCTCTTTCTCTCTTTCTCTCTCTCCATGCTGTTCTGACCCAGCTCCCCAAACACGACATGAACTCAAAAGATTCCTTTATAGGAATGCCGGCAGTACTGGCAAAAAAATTTCTCTCACAGGCTAACAAGTCCATCTGGCAGGAAGATGAATAGTTGTCTGCCACACCTATTCATCTCCGCCCCCTGCCTTTTATCCCCAGAGCTAAGGTGGGGCCATGCTAGCAGCGGTGGCCTTTCCTTCCCCAGGATCGGCCCACAGATTTCCACTGTTCTCCTCTCCTCTGCTTTCTGTGCACCCGGGATGGCCCAGGCTCTGCCTCTCTCTCTCTCTCTCTCTCTCTCTCTCTCTGCCAGTTCCATTTCCTCGTCCTCCTCAGAGCTCCAGGTTGCCCTGATGCTGACTCTGACTCCCATGCCTCCTCCTCCTCCTCTGATTTGGCTGCTGGAGGGGCCAGCAGCCAACAGGCCACAACACATGCTTGCATGCAAATCACTAAAGGTAGCAAACATACTAATGCTCCTTCCTCCTCCTATTTTCCTTGCAACAACAGCCAGTTTTCATCTCTAAGGCAGGAGTAGAACTCACAATCTCCTGGTGATTGACCCGCAGTCACCCAGACAACTTTCAAGCCGGAGGTGGGACTAGAACTCACAATGTCCTGGTAATTGGACAAAGTCACCAAGTCACTTTTCATGCCTAAAGCATGACTAGAGCTCACAGTGTCCTGATGATTAGACAAAGTCACCAAGTCACTTTTCATGCCTAAGGCATGACTAGAACTCACCGTCTCCTGGTGATTGGCCCAAAGTCACCCAGGAGGCTTTCATGCCTAAGGCAGGACTAGAATTCACAGTCTCCTGGTATCTAATCTGGTGCTTAATCACTAGACCAGACTGGCTCTCTCACATGGCTACTAAGTTATAGTCACTCTGGTCAGAATTCAAACAAATTAAAAACAGTTATTACAAATACACACGCACACACACATCAAAACAACATCAGACTTTGGCAGCTAAAGATCCTAAACTTTTCCCACATTTCTGAGATCCTAAGCCCATTGACCCATAAAGTCTTCTGGGCCGATTGAAATTCTTCATAAATAGCCTTTGGGAAAAAAATTATCAGATGTGGGGAAAAGGCCTATATTTGGAGTCAGCGTCCATGTTTGTTTTTTCTACAGGTACCTCGTGACCAAGATGATTGCCTCTTTTGTGGGAAGCAGGCTTTTAAAAGACTCCAACGTTCACTTCTAAACCTGGCTCCGAAATATGTAGCAGTCAAGTTGATAATCATGTGCCTCGGAGGGCTATTATAAATATTTAAGTGGGCTTATGTATTAGGTAGTTCTGCCAAAGGATACAGTTCCATCTGCTGCATCCTTTCCCATCCAAGAAAGCCAAGAAGAAGTGCACCACACCATATTATTTGCACCTGCTTTTTATCAGGAGGCAATGAAAAAAAATAAATAATAATATTTACTTAAGATCCCAGGATAATTTCATTAGGCTGTGCATTCGCCGACTGAATTTGGCACCTCAAATCCACCCAATTATCTTCCAACATTTTTATTAACAAGATATTTTATTTTACCGAATTTAAATAAACACGCAACTGGTTGGTGAGTACATTATAATTAGAGATTACAGACTAATTGGGGTGTTCTTTATGCTTGAAGATTATGTAGTAATTATACAGGAGGCTATTATGGAAAACAGAATGTGGGAGGGGGGAGCCTGGCAAGGGCTATAAAAGGGCATTTACTGTCAAAATTAGAAGTAGATGCCATTTGCTTCTCTGATTATCTGAGCCACGTGAAATAAGGTTACCTACTAAATGAAGAATAAATAAGAGTGGGTTTGTTTGTTGTACAGAGCGCTTAATAAAATGTAAGGAATGCTGACATGCGTTGCTTTGTTTGAGTTCAAAGCTCTCTGCTAGCATTGTGAAAATGTGCATGGGAAATAATTAATCTGACACCTTCTCCCAACTTATTTAGAGCATACAATATTAGAGTAAAATTATTATGTATTAGGTTTTCATCCTGCCTTATGTCTTTATAAGTAATTCAAGGCAGGGAACATAGCTAATACTCCTTTCCCCTCTTATTTTCTCCACAGCAACCCTGTGAGGTAAATTGGGCTGAGAGAGACTAACTGGGCCAAAGTCATCCACATGGCTTTCATGTCTAAAGCTGGACTAGAAGTCATACTTTCCTGGTGATTGCCCCGAAGTCACCTAACCAGCTTTCGTGCCTAAGGCAGGACCAGAACTCACCACCTTCTGGTGATTGGCCCAAAGTCATCTACCTGACTTTTATGTTTAAAGCAGGACTAGAACTCACTGTCTCCTGGTGATTGGCCCAAAATCAACTGGTTGACTTCCATGCCTAAGGCAGGACTAGAACTCAGAATGGCCTTGGCTGCTCTTGGTTATTACTTGGTTATTACTATTGTTGGGGGCCAAGAGGCTGACTCTGCAAACTGCTTAGAGAGGGCTGTAAAAAAGCACTGTAAAGCAGTATATAAGTCTAAGTGCTATTGTTATTGCTATTGCTACACTGTAAACCACTTAGAGAGGGCTGTGGAGCCCTGTGAAGTGGTATTAAGTCTAAGTGCCATTCTCCCCTGGAATGTCTGGAGAGTCTGGGGGGCTGAGGATGATGCTGTCCTGGGCCCCTCTGGCATTGGGGGATGGGGTCGACTGGATGGGGAACTGCTTGCCCTCACAAAGGCAGGGGAAGATTGGCTGCAGGCAGGCAATGGTGATGAGAGACAACTGATCCCCTTTGATGAGGAGCAGCTGCCTCCTTCACCGATCCAAGGACATGGAAAGTGGAGTAGAGGGACACTCTAAGGAGGTGTGCGAAGCTGCTGGTGAGGAGGCCACCCTGCCCCTCCTCGCAAGGAACACTTGGCTTGAGTTGATTTGAGCTGCGGTGGCGCAGTGGTTAGAGTGCAGTACTGCAGGCTACTTCTGCTGACTGCTGGCTGCCTGCAATTTGGCAATTCAAATCTCACCAGGCTCAAGGTTGACTCAGTCTTCCATCCTTCCGAGGTCGGTAAAATGAGGAGCCAGATTGTTGGAGGCACTATGCTGACTCTAAACTGCTTAGAGAGGACTGTAAAGCACTGTGAAGTGGTATATAAGTCTAAGTGCTACTGCTATTGAGTTGATTTAATCAGAGGCCTGGGGAAAGTATCTTCATCAGGAACAATTGTTTTGCTTCACCACACACTTCCCTGGCCTTTTCCCAAAAGCTTTTTCAAAGGGCAACTGGACTTTCTGGTTTTCCTTTCAATATGTTTTGCTTCTCATCCAAGAAGTTCTTCATCTCTGACTGGGTGGTGGGGAATGAAATAATTTATATTCCTATAAGGATTTATACTTCTTTTATATTAGGGGACTGGAGGCTAAAACATATAAAGAACGGTTGCTGGAACTGGGCTTGTCTAGTCTGATGAAAAGAAGGACTAGGGGTGACATGATAGTAGTGTTCCAATATCTCGGAGGCTGCCACAAAGAAGAGGGAGTCAAGCTATTCTCCAAAACACCTGAAGGCAGGACAAGAAGCAATGGATGGAAACTAATCAAGGAGAGAAGCAATCTAGAACTTTCCCAACAGTAAGAACAATTAACCAGTGGAACAATTGCCTCCAGAAGCTGTAAATGCTCCAACACTGGGAGTTTTTAAGAAGTGATTGGATAACCATTTATCTGAATGGTGTAGGGTTTCCTGCCTAAGCAGGGGGGTGGACTAGAAGACCTCCAAGGTCCCTTCCAACTCTGTTATTCTGTTCTATTCCTTGCAGACAGCTGGTCATTTGCATTCCTTTTAGTGAGTCGTTGAGGCCACCTGGAGATTTATCTTTAGAAGCTTCATGGATGAGAAGTGAAACGCCTTCAAAGAAAAAAAAACCAGAAAGTCCAGTTGTCTCTTGAAAAACAAACAAACATCTAACCATGAACTGGATGACTGAGAATCTCCATAGATATTCTTCAGCCTTTGTAAATTCTGTTCAGACCGTGTTTCTGCCCTCTGGACTCTGACCTTGGTTGTGGACTATGGACCTTGCCTTGTGGACCTTGAATTTGTTTATGACTTATGGACCTGGCCTTGTGGATTTTGCATTTTGTTTTTGGACTACAAACTTCCTCCTTGCCTTGTGAATCTGCTCCAGTGACTATTCACTTTAGTTTATGGGACTGTATGGCACTGACTGTGGGTGGCTGCCTTCAGGAATATTTGGGATGGAGCTTTATCTGCTGTTGTAAGGACAATTGTCATGGAATAGCAGAGCAATAAAAGGACTTGATTGATACCTGCATCTGCCTAGGATACCTGAGTCATAACAATTTCTGATAAATAACAGGCGTTTATCGTGCATCCTTTAAAAAAAGCCGAACTTTTGATAGAACAATGGCAAAAGCTCAGGGAAGCAAAGACATTTGGTTGCACAAATAAATACATCTGGTTGGACGTAGCTCACTACAATTGATGTGTTTGAACTACTCCATATATTTTTATTTTTTTATATGGACCCCGGCTGAACACAGAAATTAGGAAAGAGGTATCCATTTGTGCTAAATCTCTACGGAATAAATGCCACAAATGCAGTTTTGATTGTGCCTCGCTGGAGCCAGACAAAAGTAGCAAATGTACAAAGGGCAACACTTCATCCTGGCTTGGTCCAATTTTGTACTCAGTAGGAAGAGCTACAGAAAATGTCTCTTGTGCTTGTTTTCGCCATCAAAACCGCTTTTATTAGGAGGCTGCCTTTCTTGATATTCCACCAGGTCAGGCTGCCAAAACGTCAGCAGGAAACTGCTGGAAAAGGCTCGCTTTCTGTGGGAAGGCAAATAAAATAGGGTTATTAAATCTCCTGTTGAATATAGAGAAATAATCAACTCTTGGAGGAAATGAAGGCCACAGGTACGTGTGTTGGTTTTTTTTTTTTAAGCAACCAAATGGACTTTGATTGGGGTGAGGGGTCCTTGGTCCTTTGATCTGGATCCCTGATTCTTGGGATGCATGATTAGGAGGAAAATTATTGCAGTGTGTATCACTTTACTGTTAGTCACGCTGCAACAGATTGTCCATGGTTATTCCTCCATCAAAAATAAATGGCACTCTCTTCAGGATGAAAAGTGCACGTCCCGTGTTTGAACAGACCCAGCAGTACATTTAGTCCTCAGCTTACAACAGTTTGTTTAGTGAGCATTCAAAGTTACCATGGCACTGGGAAAAAAAAAAGTGATTTATGACCATTGAGATGGGTAAAATGAGGATCCAGATTGCTGAGGGCAATTTGCTGACTCTGTAAACAGCTTAGAGACAGCTGTAAAGCACTGTGAAGCGGTATATAAGTCTATGGGCTACTGCTAGTCTATTTTTCACACTTTTAAGCAGTTGCCACTTTCCCATGATCGTGTGATCAAAATCCGGACACTTCACAACTGATGCATATTTATCATGGTGGCAGTGACAAGCAAAACCAATGGGGAAGCCTGATTCACTTAGTAACCATCTTACTAACTTAAGAACTGCAATGATCTGCATAACAACTGTGGCAAGAAAGATTGTTATAATGGGGCAAAGCTCACTTAACAACTGTCTCACTTGGCAACAAAAAGTTCGGGCTCAGGTGTGGTTGTCAGTCAATAACTACTTGTCCTGTGGAGGGAAACAGGACTTTAATACATAACCCTCTTTTAACCATCATGCATTCATTGCATCATCTACAGAGAGTCTCTTTCAGGCATCCAACTGCTGCATTAGATGATGGTTTGTTCATATACCTGCTTGTTGCAATGTGAACAGGACCCGAACATCCAATATTGTCTCCAACCTGCCCAGGATCCAATGTGTGGGCAGCATCTATTTATGTAAAAGAGATGAGAATGACCTTGGAAAATGAGTGGGTGGGGATGAGAAGAGATATTGCCTAGGGGACAAAGAGAGGAGCAACTTAGAACGAAGGAGAAATTTCCTAACAGTGAGAGCAATCAACCAATGGAACAGCTTGCTTTCAGAAGTTGTGAGTGCTCCATCACTGGAGGCTTTGAAAACGAGAATGGACAACCATTGATCTGAAAGGGGGTTGAACTAGAAGATCTCTGGGGCCCCTTCCAAATCTATTATTCTATGTTTTAGATAAAGAGGGCACAAGCCCACAAATGAGTAATGAGCAGAGAAAGAAACTCGGGAAGGATTTACCCTAACTGATCAGTCAGTAAAAAGAGATGGTGGGTAATTTGTACTTTCAAGACTTGTAAGATTCTACTAGTCTAGCCTTATGTTCCCAGTCTGGTTCAGTCTCATCTAATCCCATCTCTGTTCCTTTCTTGGCGAAAGTGTTATTTTTGGATGGTATTCCAAGAACTGCCAGCCTCATAAAGCTTATTTTGTTGTGTTTCCTTCCTGCTCTATTGGGGAAACTGATAATTTGTCTTTTCTTGCTCTCCATCAGAAGGGTTGTTTTCTGACTTCTGCAGGCACAAGAGATGCTATTTGTGGTGCTTCCTATAATTGTGGACAATGCTTCCGCTCCTATTGGCTAGAGTCCCCAGTTTCAGGTATTTCATCTCTAACCCTCTGGCTTCTATTAGTGTCAGGGATTCGCTCAAAGAAGATGGTGGACTGTTGTTTGCCTCCAATTCCACCTCTTAGGAACATGTACAAAACAGATGTATTTGTGAGATCTTTGGTGCTCCCTGAGTTTAGTTGTTTTCTTCCAGGTGTTTTATTACCCAGCTAGAAACACCTGTGAGAAAACATCCAAGCTCACAGGGCATGAAGGACACCACAATTCAACCCCTGAGCTACAAATATTTTCTTCTGTTGATAGATCTATTTATTTGTTATAGTTAACAGGTGGTACAGTATTTGAAAAGTTCTCCATCAATGCAGTTCTGCATCAACTCTTGTTCAAGTCACAAGAGCTCTATTAAGGTTCGCACAAAGAAGACAGAAGTCAGGGGAAGGGAAAGGTTAAAATCAACTCGCCTTTTCCTTTCTTCAAGTTTGACTGTTCCTAATGTGAACTCGGGCTTAAAAAAAGAATGACACAACAGTTGGTCACTGTCTCACTTCTGGGACTCAGTGGTCAATGTTCACAGTCATGCCATCTTGATGGCTGACTATCTGATTTCACATCCCAAGGGTCAGGACAGAGGTGAGATCTTGTTGCTCATTGTCAAATCTGCCATCTCAATGCTTCGAATCATGACACCCATTCTTCCTACTCTTTGTCATCACATTTATGAAGAGCGATAGAGCGTTTCGGATCATTTGAGGAAAAAACTGCCTCGTTGTAAGGGGTATGATGGCTCAGGGAATAGCTTTTCCTAAAGTTTACCATGTGCTACTAACTACACTTTTTTGCTGTGCTATTAACTATACTTCTGCTGTGATAACATCAAGGCTAAAGGAAGAAAACTCACAATTGGTTAAAGGTCAACTGTAAAATTTCAGGACAAAAGTTTCCAAGATAAATCATAGTCCTTTCCTTTCCTTTCCTTTCCTTTCCTTTCCTTTCCTTTCCTTCTCTTTCCTCTTCCCTTCCCTTCCCTTCCCTTTCCTTTCCTCTTTCCTTTCCTTTCCTCCCCCCACCTCTTCCCCCTCTTTCTCTTTCTCTTTCTCTTTCTCTTTCCCAGTCCAGTCTTGTCTAGTTCAGCCTATATTCTTTTTCTGGAGAAAGTGTTTGTGTGTGTGGATGGTGTCCCAGGAACTACCAGTCAACAAATAAGCTGAGCCTAAGGAAATGAATTGGAAGAGGCAAGGATGAATATAAATATTTGTTTGCACTGAATGTAATCAAAATTAAATGCAAGTGGCTTTTTCTTACTTCCTAGTCATGCTGTACTTTCTTTCACTTTAAAAGTGCAATTCAGCAGTTGCTTCTGATGGAGTTCTTGGAGATTCATCCATTTTAGAACCAACACACAGTCCTGAATTCATGAATGGTGTACATCTACTCTGTCCTTTATCCTTGACTCCTAAAGAAGAACCACCCCCTAGTAATAGAATCTGCTGAAGGATCTATGTTTAATTAATGCTGAAATGTTCATAAGTGATGACTAGTTTGAAGATGACTATAATTTCTGTAAGGAGAGGAGAAATTCATAACTTTTCAAAGATAGATCTTACCCTGAGTTGTGGCAAGGACTTTGTTACTAAACATCTGGAAGAAAGAGTGTTCTCCTCAGAACTTTTCTGAAGTTCCACCCTGAAAAACCAAGAAGCCATGGAGGAGATCACAGATCACTGGAAAGATGATGGTATACATCCTCCTCTAGAGAGTCAGACAGAACAAACAAATAAAAACTCTCAACTTTGGTGACCTCATTAATAAATAAGGGAAGAAAAGAACTGTAGGAATGTCATTGATATTCTTTTCTCCTTTGGAAGACATTTCAAAAAGAAATTCTCTTTCATCAAATTGAGTGAGAACTTGGAACAAAGAAAAAAGTGGGAGAATTCTGTTGCATGATCAGTTCTTGGCATATCTATCTAAAATACAATTGCAAGACTTCTTTTAGGCTGAGAGCTATACCTCATTTTGGAATGACATTCTGAGACCACACCTTTCAAAAGTAGTGGATTGGCTCCCAACATGCATCTGAAATGAAATTTAATTTCATAACATTTATAGTTAATTTCCATGAATGTAACAAATGTGACTGCTCAAAAGATTTTGAATCTTTTGAATCCAGTTCAATTTTGGAAGTTGGCATGGACACATCCATAGAGTTTTCTTTGAATCGTAACAGGAGGGGGTTATATTGTCTTCTTCTGAAATGCTTAGTCTAATTTCACTGTGTAGCCTACAGTTCCAATAGCAGAGAAGATATATAGCTCAGGATTACACTGTTGGGTTCTCTGAGCTTCATTGTTTCCTTTTCAGGCATTTCAGTTCGAGTCCAAGTAACATCACCAGTGTGCATGAGATCAGAAGTACTGGAGATGTTACCTAGTCTGCTAATGAAAGGTCTGCAAGAAAATAACCAAGCTTAAAGTTCACCAAGAGCCCAACTAGCTTCAGTCCAAGGACCTTCAGGTGGTTTTTCATCTGAAGTACAAACCAGAACCAACTTTTCAAATTCAGTCAAAATTGGCTAGGCATTACCACTCTCAATAATATTCCTTCTTTTCTACCTTAATAATCACAATTCAATTCAAACTTTTATAGGGGTATCCAAGGCTCCTAAGAAACACAGGTGGACCTGAGTCTTCAGGTAGAAGGTTAAAAGGTTATCATGGAATCAGAGTAGATAATGATGATCTAATCATGGTGGCCCAGTGGTTAGAATGCAGCACTGCAGGCTAACTCACTGCTCGTTCCAAGAGTTTGATTCTGACTAGCTCAAGGTTGACTCAGCCTTCCTTCTTTCCGAAGTTGGTAAAATGAAGACCCAGATTATTTGGGGCAATATGGTGGCTCTGTAAACCATTTAGAGGGGACTGTAAAGCACTGTGGAGTGTTTTATATAAGTGCTATTGCTAATCAGACCAATAGTCTGGCCTGATGAAAAGCAATTTTCCAGGATGCCATCTTATTGCTAGAATCCTTTCATTTCAAACATTAGGTTCTAAATCGGTGATTTTTGCCAGCCAAACACACGTCCTAACATTTAATAATCCAGTATTTTCAGTGACGTCCAAGACGTATTCAGGAATCTGTTTCCAAGATCTGGTTCTGCCAAATCAGATTTAGAGGGAACCAATCATGGACTAAATGAGAAAACTGTAAATCAATATAAGCCATCATATTTCAGCTCCTAGGACAGTGGATTTGGTCTCATAAAAATGTTTGCAGGCATTTGTTGTAATAACATTTGATTGTTACGGTTCTATATTTTCATTATGCAGCACACCCTTCTCTGTCCTGTTTTAACAGCCATTAAAAGAAACCTTGATTTATTCCTTCAAAAATCTTACAAATTTTAATAAAATGCCTGTCTACTACTCATCTGGCTAATTTGTGGAGGACAAATGAGGTTTCAAATTGTATAACACAAGCCTATAAAAATGCTGTCTAAGAGCCGTAAACTTTTGATTTGTATTTGCCACCTGGAGAAGACCTGGGAGGAGGGAGGGAGGTAATTATGCATTTTCACAGCATTAAGATAACCTGCAATAAATCTCTCATCAGGTTACATAAACTGCAAGGATGATTTGTAATGCCTCTTTCTGTTATATTTTAGAATAATAAGGGGAATGGGCCAAGAATTGAGAACACATTGTCACCTTCTTTCCTGAGATGGGCTTTTAGGATTCCGTTACAGGTAGTCCTCAACTTAGGGCCACAATTGAGCCCAAGCTTTCTGCTGTTAAGTGAGACATTTGTTAAGTATCTAACAAAATGAAATTCAACATGGAAAAAAGTAAAGTTTTTATTTATTTATTTATTTATTTTTACATTTATATACCGCCCCATTCCGAAGACTCGGGGCGGTTTACAACTTA
>JANHFL010005835.1:14032-24110 GCA_032468155.1 Oxyrhabdium leporinum | reverse complement strand
TGGCGTGGCCTCCCGTGCCCCATTTTGACGCCCAGGAGGCTTTGGGGAAGAATGCTAGGCCCAAAATGGGGTGTAGGGGTGGCCACGCCTACACAGTCACATGACCAATAAGCCAAGCCCACCAAGCGATGCCCACAGAACTGGTAGTAAAAAAACAATAAATGAATCCCACCACTGTGTAGATCCATGTCAGGTGAGTTTTCTTGAGTTGACTTTCTGTGCTTTCTTCCACAGTCCCATTTAGTTCTTTAGGAAAGTCCTTAACATCCTGTTGAATTTGTATAGCCCCAGGCATTTACAGATCCATGTGTCTGGCATTGAGCTATATATCTTCCCCCAGCTGCATCTGATTTTATTAGCTCGTTGGTTCATATACCAATAAAATTGAATGCATATTTAATTATTCATTGATATACCGTTAAGGGAATGTATTACATTAACACCAAATATTGCTGAGGTAATTTAAATAACGCTGCTCAGTCTATCGTCCACTCAACCTTTAGAAGATGAAAGGTGTCATTTAACACGACGAAACACAACACTAGCAAACAGAGCCAGCAGAGTTAAAGGGTTCTTGTGGGTGCATTAGAGCTGTGCGTGATACAAAAAAATAATTCAAAAGGAGAAATCTGGACCTAGTGCAAATATGGCACCTCTCGGCAGTTTTATTGAAGGAGTCCATCCTTGCCATTTTTTCCAGCTGAGCTTCTAAGAAGGTGAACTTGCTTGAAGAGACATATTGATTTTGGGAAAGAGCTGCACATTTTCAACTTCACATGGGCCCATTAAAAAAAGAAGAGCTTGAAAGAATAGCAGAAAAATCCAGAAGTTACACAAGATATAAAGTTTGTTCATTAAATCATTTGCAAGTATGTGCAGAGCCCCCCCCCCCTGCCATCTACAAACACAGTGACATTCAGCTAATTTAAAACATGATTTTTTTTAATTTGTTTTTTTTCTAAGCAAATACCTGCTGAAAAACAAAAAAAAAATATACAGATAATCCTTGACATAAAACCACAACTGAGCCCAACATTTCCATTTCTAAAGCAAGACCATTTTTAAGGGAGTGGAACCCAAATCTGCAACCTTTCTTACCAGACTTGTGAAATGAATCACTGCACTTGCCTGTCCCACCCCACCCCTCCCCTCCCAGGAGTTTCCACACAGCCCGATTTGATGAGAGGTAAGTGCAGGGCCAGCCCGGAGGCTCGGGGAGGGCAAAAAACAGGCCTCCTGGATGCTCCAGAAGGCCGGAAATGGGCCCGTTTCTGGCCTCTGGAGGGCCTCCGGAGCTTGGGGGAGGCCATTTTCACCCTCCTGGAGGCTCGAGGAAAACCTGGGGAGCTTGGAGAGGGCAAAAAATGGGCCTCCCAGAAGTTCCAGAAGGCCCAAAATGGGCTCATTTCTTGGCTCCAGAAGGCCTCCAGAGCCCAGGGAGGGCAAAATCATCCCCCCTCACCATGGTGCAGGAGGCCGACTAGGCCACGCCCACCATGGCCATGCCCACCCAGCAACCAGGCAGTGAACCCGTGGCTGAAATTTTTGAAGCCCACCCATGCGAAGATGGCTGTGAAGCGAATTTCGCTCCTCCATTGTATTGGCTTGTCAGAACATCGCAAAAGAGGATCACATGACTCTGGGACACTGCGGCCATCATGAATAGGAATCAGTTGCCAAGCATCTGAATTTTGTTGACGAGACCCTGGCGATGCCACAACAGTCATAAGTGTTAAAAATGGTCATAAGTCCATATTTTTTTTTCAGTCCAGTTGTAACATCGAATAGTCACTAAACAAATTGTTATAAATTGAAGCTTAGATGTACCTTCTCCCAACTATTCTGTATTAACAGAGGGATAGAATCAAGATAAACATGATTTTAGTACCACTTTATAAGGCCTTGGTAAAAACCACACAGTCAGACGTGACCCAATCCGGTCCCTTAGGAAAGAAAAGCCTCCGACTCCATTTGGTTAAAGGAAAGGGTTCTTTCATTAAGGATGTTGGTTGCAGTAAAGTCAAGCCAGCTCTGAAATTTATCATGCTCGCTAGTTACAAAATTAAGGTATATGGTTACTCCAGGAGTGGGCTGCTACGGGTTCGCACGGGTTCGGGCGAACCTGTGGCAAAGCTTCTGCATGGTCTGGCAAACTTCCAAATCCCACTCCTGGCTGGGCTTGGGGATGGCAAAAGACGGGCCTCCCAAAAGTTCGGGAAGGCCTCCAGAGAGCCTCCAGAGCCCAGGGAGGACATTTTCGCCCTCCTGAAGGCTCGGGGAAAGCCTGTGGAGGCTGGGGAGGGTGAAAAACAGGCCTCCCGGAAGTTCCAGAAGTCCAAAAACGGGCCCGTTTCTGGCCTCCAGAGAGTCTCCGGAGCCTGGGGAGGTTGTTTCTGCCCTCCCGGAGGCTCGAAGAATCCTCCAGAGACTGTGGAGGGCAAAAATGCTCTCCCCCCCCGCTGTGGTGCAGGAGGCCGACTAGGCCACACCCACCATGGCCACGCCCACCCAGCAACTGGGCAGTGAACCCATTGCTATACTTTTTGAAGTCCACCCTTGGCTTGCCCCCAACCCCGCCCCTCCCTCCGTCCCCCCCCATGACCAGTCTGTTTCCAGCCACCAAGATGTTTTGAAATCTCTTAGATGTTTGGAGGTAATCCACATATTTCTCAGAACATCTGGCCACGGGATGCTAGTACAAACAGGATCAGGCTGCCCCGGTTCTTATCACCTGTCATTCCCTTCCTCCTGATTTCCTATCATGTACACACAAAGCTGTATTTCTATTTTCCAAAGTACCAGAAGGCAAGACAATGGATGGGAACTAATAGAGGAGAAAAGCCACCTAGAACTAAGGAGAAATTTTGTAATGGTGAGAATAATTAACCAGTGGAACGGCTGGAGGCTTTTAAGAAGAGACCGGAAAGCCATTTGTCTGAAATGGTATGGGGGGGTTGGGGTGGACTAGAAGACCTTCCAAGTCCCCTCCAACTCTGTTTTATGTTCTATGTTTACGCCTTTTTATGATAGTTTATTTATTTATTGAATTTATTTTCTAACCATTTCACAATGAAATGACTCGGGGTGGCTTCCAGCATTATAACATTAAAATGCTAACAAACAAATGTCTCTAATACAATAAAAACAGAAATCCCAATCGAGATCAAATTAAAGTTAAAACGTGGGGAGAGAGGGAACAGGATGCAATGGGAGGGGATGAGATTGCCTCTTAGTTCAGCAATGACCTCCAGTGTGATTCTACCCCCAGCACTTCCAGGTTTTGTCAAAACTGCCCATCGTAAACCGTTGGTCCCCTTAAAGACTTCAGTGCCTGGTGAATAACTAGGGATTCACTTAACAGCTGTATTGATCTGCTTAATGACCCCTACCCAAAAAGTTTGTACAATTGCATCCGTCACATGATCGACCTGATTGATGATTGTCACAAATTAGAATTAGTGATGGGCAGGTTCCATTGCGGCTATAAATTGAAGATTACCTGTAGTTAATCTTAATAAGAATACCTAATTTTACCCACTTTACTTTTAAACCATTCTTTAATTTAATTGAGTTAAAACGACGATTCGGAGACATTTCCAGCAATTCTTTGTCATTGTCTCGGAGTTGTTCCTCTTTTCTACTAGATCCCAAATATCATGTCTAGCAGCAGAGTATCATTTTCTTCTTCGGGGGTCAAACATGAAGAGAACTTTTCAAATAGAGGGTGTAAAACAGCAAGCTTCCAGCCTGTTCCAGAATGTTTTGGGGACCAAACTGTTTTGCATGACATGCTAATGCCAACACATGGAAGCAAGAAGCGGTCCCCATTTCCACTAACACTGTGTATCATCATAATCTCTTTAAATACTCTCCTTATCTCATTGTTCTCTGGGCCATCTGGCATCTGACTTCAAATTGGATTACGGAGGCAAAAAAAAAAGTGTTAAATTCTATGTATAGAATCCTAGCCTGCTCCACAAGACCTAGCATTTTCTTCACATTTGTTGCTTTCAGGAACCTAAATGTGGCTAAAAACCTACTAGGCAGCAGCCAACACAATGGAAACAAGCACATCTGAAGCTGCTCTATACGAAACAGTGCAGCTGTATTGAAGTCTGTGTTGATTTTGTATTTTGTAGCGTGGTCGGGGAGTGGGAGGGAGTTGAAAGTCGGCAAGATTGTATTGTGAGCAGAGTCCTGATCTTTTGCACTGCATGCATATACCCCAAAGCATAAGACATTGGACCGCAATGCCATGTCTGCCATCTTGCAGATGTTGTTTCCCTTTGGTTTTTGCTGCCAGTGTTTTATTCTGCATTTTTGTTGTTCGGTAGAGTATGTCAGGATTCGGACTGATTAAAAATAGCAATTAAAAATGAATAAGTAAAACTTCCCAGCAGAGAAAGTTCCTGACAATGAGAACAGTCAACCAGTGGAATAGCTTGCCTTCAGGGCTTATGGGTGCTCTTGCCAAGACCCATCAGATCCTGGTTTGGAGGAAGAGGAAGAGTTGGAAGTTGGAACTGGGACCATCTGTTGGGATTGGCACTTCCCTGGAATGTCTAAAGAGTCTGGAGGCTGAAGATAATGTTATGCCAGGCCCCTCCAGCATTGGGGGAAGTATTTGACCAGATAGGAAACTGCCTGCCCTCACAAACAGGGGAGGGTCGGCTGCAGACAGACAGCGATGAAGAGAGGCAACAGATCCCCTCTGATGAGGAACATCTGCCTCCCCCACCCAATCCAAGGGCATGGAGGGAAGCTCAGAGGAGGTCTGCGAGGGTACTAGAAGGAGGCCATCCCACCCTGCCTCACAAGACACATCTGGCTTGAGCTGATTTAATCAGAGCTCAGGGGAGGGTGTCTTTGTTGGAAAAAAAATTGTTTTGCTTTGGCACATATCTCCACAGCCCTTGTAAACTCCGCTTGAGATCCTGTTTTTGCCCTGTGGACTCTGAACTCATTTATGACTTATGGACTTTTACTTTTGTCCTTTCACTTTATTTTTGGACTATGGGCTTCCTCCTAGCCTTGTGAATGAGCTCTGGTGACTATAGGCATTAGTTTGTGGAACTGTGTTACATTGACTGTGTGTCAAAGTTTGTGGTAGAGTTTTACCAGCCATTATAGGGCCATTTAATGTGGGATAGCAGAGCATTTACTGGCCAGATGCCCTTCCTGAAGCCTACACGGAGTTCACAGTAGACAATAATTCACTGAACGCAGAGATAGAAATATCTGCCACTACCTAGGATCAAACTCACAGCCTCCTGACTGTAAAGTGAGAGAGCTCCACCTCTAGGGCACTGTGCCACTCTATTTCCTTATATATACGTTGATGAAAATAAGACGAAAATAAGTTCACCTATGTGGGAACAGTTAAACAAAAAGATACTTTAACTCCAAACTCTTCAAAGTGATTTGTTGGAAGTTATCTTGGGCAGTTGATTCAAACTTGAGTTTCATTTGCCATTCTTGGAGTTCTCTAGCAAAAATTGATGGTTGGTGGTAAAAGATTATTTACAAGTTTCCAATTGTTATTTTCAGCCGTAATGTTTGGATCAATTTTACAGACAACTAAGACTCTTTTTTTTTTCCTTGACAACATTTTCAAAACCTCATCCTTGTGAATTTCACCAAGTCTAGAAAATTAAATAACATTTTAAGTGGTGACTTGCTCAATCTGTAGTGAAGTTCAGCTGTCAATATTTCAATTATATCATTTTAACAGGACAGAATAACAGAGTTGTAAGGGATCTTGGAGATCTTCTAGTCCAACCCCCTGCTCAAGCAGGAAACCCTATATCATGTCAAACAAATGATTGTCCAATCTCTTCTTAAAAATTTCCAGTGTTGAAGCATTCACAAATTCTGGAGGCAAGCTGTTTTACTGATAATTGTTCTATAATATAATGAGCAATGATGATAGCAGGGCATTTAATTCTTGAAGTTTCACCTTTTGGTGTGTTCAACGGGTCAAATAAATCAGCCAATCATAATTTCTCAGCTGAAATTCTTATGTTTGAAAGACTCAAACAAAACATAGAGAATCCTAAAATGATAGAGTTGGGAGGAACTACAAGAATAAATTAGTCCAACACAGTGCAATTTTCAAGAAAAAAAAAATTAAATCATCCCCAAGAAATGGCTATCCAGCTGCTTCTTAAAACTCTCAAGAGATGGAGATTCTATACTTTAGAGAGAAACTGCCCCATCATTATATAAATGACTGAAAGGAAGTTTTTCCTTATATTTTCTGCGATTCTTCAAAAAACAAAACAGGGCAACTTCATCTTGTGGATCATAAATCCACCCAGGATTATATTCTCTTAACCCCCATCAGATCTCAGTAGGAAAAAAAAAACCAAAACTTTGTGACTGCCTCCCAAATTTTCACAAAGCAGGGAAAATAATCTTTTCTGAGCAATTAAATATTCCAATACTCAGTGAAGCCGAGATAATCTCAGATTGACAAGCAAAGTATTGGAAGCTGGGCAACCAATGATGATGGCTTTCAGGGTTGAGCAAAGTGCATTTTCCCCCCACATTATGCTTAGCTGTCCCAAAGGTGCTTTTGTAAAAAGCAACTGGACTTTCGTTGTTTTTTCTCAAAGAGATTTTGCTTCCCATCCAAGAAGCAACCTCAGTTCTGACTTCTGTTCTAAAGGAGAAGCATCTAAGCATCTCAGGACTGAAGGAGATGGATGAGAAATCAAATGTCTTCAAGAAATAACAAATCCGGTTGCCTTTTGAAAAAGCACCTTTGAGAGAACCATGACTTAGATGATTGAGAATCTCCATAGACATTAGGTTTAACTACAAATAATAAAACAAATTTTCCTTCGCTAGTCAATTCATCACAGCTATAATCGCAATAAATGGTAGTGTTTAATCTTTCCAAAGCAGCTCAGCTAAATCTCAGTTCTGAGCTAGGCAGGACAATTGAGCCAAAAGGAATTTCTTCTCAATTTCCTCTCCAATTAAAAAATAAAATAAAATGTCAGTACTCAGAATACAAAGAAGAAATGAAGAAGCTTCTTGGACGAGAAGTGAAACCAAAACAAACAAAGGAAGTCAGTTGCCTTTTGAAAAAAGTGCCCTTGGAATAACCATGATTTGGATGACAGCAAATCTCCATAGATCAGAGATGGAGAACTCTGGCCCCTTTCTGACTTGTGGACTTCAACTCCCAGAATGCCTGAGCCAGCATGACTGGCTCAGAACTTCTGGGGGTTGAAGTCCACAGGTCATAAAAGGGCCACAGTTCCCCATCCCCGCCACAGTCACTCAGAATATAAAATTTCAAAAATTGGTCCATTTTCCTTTCATTTATAGCAGGGCTGTCAAACTCCCGGCCCGTAGGCCGGATGCGTCACGTGTTGGCCATGCCCACACCCGGTTTAACAAAGGGGAAAAAAATAGTCCCCATACATCATGTGATGCCGCTGTGACGACATGAGTTTGACACCCCTGATTGACAGTATTCTTTTTAACGTAGATCTAAACAGAGAGAGAGAGGTACCCAATACATGACAAATTCTTCATCAAAGAGCAAGTTCTGAATTTTGGAAACACCCTCTTTAAAAAAACAAACAAACAAACCATGAATCATTCCTCCACAAGGATCAGTCGGTCCCGGTGTCAGGAACTGCACACATTTTTAAAATCTGATCGCTAAAATGTACTTCACGCCAGCAAGAAAGTTAGACACTTTCTCTCTCTCTCTCTCTCTGTGCTCGTAGACATGACTTCTCTTTCTTCATTGACCCTGAATGGAACAGCCCATTAGCTATTTCAGACAAAGTAAAGCACATTGTTGTCGCATTTCTCTGACAAAAAAAAAATGGGAATTGATTCAATGTAAGAGAGTTCCAGCTGCCATTAAGCAGACGGGGCTGGGATGTCTCCGCTGTATTCAAAATGATGGCTGGAGAGGAGAAAAAGACAGATTCTAATTTATCACTGGCTCCCAGATCTGTGGCAAAGGGACAGGTTTTAACTATTCTTGTCCATTTCCACAATACCCAGAGGAGTATATAAATTATCCAATCATCTAAGTGAATGATTTATGACTCCCTTTTGGCTCTGATAGAGGATTTTCTGGCTTCATTCATCTTCTTGGGTATAATTGGAAGTAAAATTAAAAAATACTTTGCTTTTCTCAGTTCATTGGAGAACTGCAGGTGTGACGTCCATTAAAGTTGCAATGGGATAATTCTTTTTCTCACTCTTTTTCTGAAGAGAAAAAGGGGGGTGCATTCACACAGATTGCCACCTATTTCCCCTGCACCCAACATTCCCCCAAAGTCACCAGATTTTAACTTCTGCAGGAAGGAAATATCATTTCTAGATGCTCTGCTTGATAAAGATGTGTCATTCTTTGTGTTTGCGGCCAGGATTCTTGCATGAAGAAATTATAGGAAAGGATGAGGCTTAAAAGGAAAAATCAACCCATATCATGTATTTCTGCAAAAACTGGGGAATAAACCACTTGTTTGATTCTGCCCTCAGCCTGGAGTTTGATCCCGATGGGTTGACTCAGCCCTCCCTCTTTCTGAGGTTGGTAAGAATGAGAGCCCAGATTGTTGGGGGAAATGTGCAGAATTTGTAAAGTGCCCAGAGAGTGCTATAAAAGCCCTATGAAGCAGTATATAAGTGATATTGCTATTAATCCTTCCTTTTCCCACAAGTCACTTCAAATACTTTGTTAAGACCAGGACAAAAATATACAGACATACATACAAATGCCTAGGCCACTATAAGATTGTAGAAAGTTAGCACCCACCCCTCCTAGAAGAATGAAATATTTTGAAAATATTAAAAAGGCAGAATAATATATTTCCCTAAAGGAGAAACATGCTCTTGGAAAGCAGCCCCAACCTTTCTTAATAGCCCCAGCAGGACTGAACCAGCCTATCTACAAGACAAAAAACCCTCAGCTCCAGGGTGATGGGATTAAGACATGACACTCCAGGACATAATAGGATTTGCCCTCTACCATCTAGCAGAAGAGCTTACCACATGGCACAACTATCCCCTTCATTGCATCACTCAGCAAGCTTCAACCAAGTCTGGGGACTCAGACAGCCTACAAAGTTAGCAGTGACCACTACAGCAACCAATAGAATTCATGCTCTTGCCACAGGAACAGGAAGCTCAAGGGCAAAGCCAAGACAAGGTATAAAAGCCACCTTCTCTCAACTCCACCTGTTCAGCTGCACCAGGATCATGTGCTTGATGGTTCTGTTCCATTAAACCATCTTTCCAATCAGCCTCCACGTTTTCAGTGTCTTTCTCCCCACTCGGAACTGAACCAGATGGATATTTCTTCCAATAAGGTGTATTGTAAACCTATTTAATTTAAGGTACAGTAGCTATTTCTTTCTTTCTTTATTATTTAAATTTGTTTGCCTCCATCTTTCCACAAAGTAAATCTGGGCGGCTTTCAACATTAAAAGAAAACCAAAAGTATATGTCTAAATATATAAAATCATATTAAAAATTAATTAAAGGCAACAAAAGATAGGGATGGATGGAGAGATGAGAAAATAATTGCTATTTTCACTATTATTAGAGGAGGTGTATGAGGCTTTGCAGGAGAGCCAAGATCTAGATCAGTGTTTCTCATCCTTGACAATTTTAGGATGCGTGGACTTCAACTCCCAGAATTCCCCAGCCAGCTTATGTTTGAGAAACATGGACCCAAAATGGTGGGGCAGCATCACTGAATGTCCCTTAAGCTCAGAAAAAGCCATTCAGGCTGACAACTTCTGTTGACTGAAATCATCTGCCAGTTCCTAATTTCCACCCATCACAAGACACATATACACGTGCTGTATATTTTCACCTGTGCACCTCAACCGACAGATAACTTCACCAAATCATCTTTGGCTGATTTTGGGAGTTCAGCAAGGTTGGCCCTATTTAGAACATGGATGGAGGCCAACAGGATATGCTTGTCATATGGACTAGTTTGGGAAATTAAAATCACAACCAGAAAAGCCTAGGTGAGCCTAGGTGGCGCAGTGGTTAGAGTGTTGAACTGCAGGCCACTTCTGCTGATTCAATCTAGCGGTTC
>JANHFL010005834.1:266889-277673 GCA_032468155.1 Oxyrhabdium leporinum | reverse complement strand
TCCTGCACCTCCTCTCCTGGTAAAAGACCCGTCACAGAGGAGGGGGACAGGGGCAGTCCTAATTTTTTTTTAAGTTTTTGTTAAGTTTGCATTTGTTAAGTTAGTAACACCGTTGTTCAGTGAATCTGGATTCCCCATTGACTTTGCTTGTCGGAAGGTCGTAAAAACGGATCGCATGACCCCGGGACACTGCAGCTGTCATAAATATGAACCGGTTGCCAAGCATCTGAATTTTGATCATGTGACCACGGGGGAATGCTGCAATAGTCGTGTGAAAAATGGTCTTTTTCAGAGCCATTATAACTTTGAACGGTCACTAAATAAACTGTTGTAAGTCGAGGACTACCTGTATATGATTGGATCCAAGTTGTTTCCTTGTCAACAGTATGGAATCCATTTACCAGAGCTTCTTTGGGGATTCTTTTTCCTGACTAAACAAATAGCCGCTGTCAAATCTCCTGGTGGTCTCCCATTCAAGTTTGAACAAGCTGTCATCCTGCTTAACTGTCACAAGTTCAGCTAAATTCTTTTCTTTAGTATAGTGTGTTCTATACTAAATGTCCAAGTTGTTACTTGAGCTTCAAAAACGTGTTTATTGAGAAAAACCATGGTAAAACTAGCAACGGATAAGTGTATTAGGGCAACCAGAATTGATGGTTGCAGCTGCTGGCAAGGGGTGAGCCTTACTGCCCCTTCTTAAGTATTGGCATCTTTGGATGTTTCTGGAATATCCTGTGCCTAGAAAATGTCTGCAAATCTTTCATACAGTACTTTTCGGAGTTTCGATGGGCTCGCTTAAGAATACAGCTTAGTTTTCAACTTACAACCACAATTGAGATAGAATTTCCATTGTTAATCTGGGTCCTCATTTTACCGACCTTGGAAGAATGGAAGGCCGAGTCAGCCTTGAGCCTGGTGAGATTTGAACTGCCAAATTGCAGTCAGCCGGCAGTCAGCAGAAGTAGACTGCAATACTGCCCTCTGACCACTGTTCCACCACGGTTTATGGTAATGGTCATAAGTTCACTTTTTTTCAGTTGTAAGACTGGTCGTAAGTCACTTTTCCCAGTTCTGTTGTTACTTTGGTCACTAAATGAACGCTAAATTCTTTTTTGGATTTTTGATGGTCTTTTCCTTTCACAGAAAATGGCTTTGGGCCTTCAGTACCAGAGAATACGCTTCTGTAACAGGTAAACTATTTGGCTCATTTTCTTTACGGAAAAATTTTCTAGATTTCTTAATGCTAACATCTCATACAATAAGTAGAAGCTAATTTTGAAGTCAGATAAAAAATAACAACGTTACCCTGGCATTCTGACAAGGTGGGCGAGTTAGTAGTAATGTGATATTGGGCATAATTATTGCAGACCTAATTTCTCATGACATGCTTTTTAATTTGAAAAAAAAACAGGCCAAAGGAATATCGAGAAAGTTCTCGTGGCAAACCGAGGAGAGATTGCTTGCAGGGTGATGCGGACCGCCCGGAAGATGGGGGTGAAGTCGGTGGCCGTTTACAGCGAGGCTGACCGGAATTCAATGCATGTAGCCATGGTAAAATTCATCGGCTGACACTCTGAAGGGCTGGTCTGAAGGCAATTGTGGAGCCAAATAATTTTGTATGAATAATACATTCACTTAACCATACTCGGTGACGTTGTGGGTGGCTTGGTTTAGATCGGGGTCAAACTCAAGGCCCGGGGGGGGGTGCTTAAATCTGGCCTGCGGGGCTGCCCTGGAAACAGCAAAGGACCGGCCCACGGCGCCTCTGCCAGCAAAAATTGGAGCTTGGGAGATTCACTTAACAATCATGTTTTTAACTTCACTTAACAGCTGTGGCAAGAAAGGTCGTAAAACGGGGCAAAACTCATTTAACAAATGTCTCACTTAGCAACATGAACTTTGGGCTCGATTGTGGTCGTACGTCGAAGACTACCTATATGCAAACTGAACCATGGTGGTTTGTACACTGTTTAGATGACAAGTCGGTTCAGGCTTTCAAATAGTCATGGCTGACTTACCTGGGTGTTTTTTTAACCTTGACCATTTAAAGATATGTGGACTACCACTCCCAGAATTCCTACATTGCTGGCAGGGGAATTCTGGGAGTTGAAATCCGCATATCTTTTATGTTGCTCAGGTTGAAAAATAGTATGATCAATCCATAGGGTTTAATCACATTTCAGGACTAAATAAAGCAATGTGTTTTGTAATCGGTGTTCAGACTTTAATAGGAAGTCCTACGTCTGGGGTGTCTGCAGCGGTGGTCAAAAAAGTCAAGATGGCAGCTTTGACTGAAGAATTGAAGCCCTGTCTCTTTTTTTAAACTAGTGCTACCTCACAAATTATAACAGGACGGGGGTGGGGGGTTGATAGCATGGTTGCAGCTGCCATTTTGATTTTTTGTTAAGCTGCCTTCTGGCTAATCCAGCTCAACTCCTGTGCTGCTTGAGTTTGTTCTTCATAGATGCATCTAAATGTTGTAGAAAAGTTAGCCTAAAATGTAACACAGTAATAAAATGATGGCGTTTTCTTTGTAGGCTGATGAAGCCTATTGCATTGGCCCAGCACCATCTCAGCAGAGTTACCTATCCATGGAAAAAATAATGCAAGTGGCCAGAAACTCTGCGGCACAGGTACAAATTCTGCTTTGTAACAGCTATGTTTTACTTAAAACTGGGTTAGTGCAACATAACATGGATTCTTTGTGTAAGCGACTTAAGATCTCACATTGCAGGCTTTGGTATTCTGATGGAATTTCTTGGAGCAATTTAAATTAATTCAGCAATTCTGCTTTTTTTTTTTTTAAATGGTCTCATTTCCCATAAAGTTGTGTAAATATTCTGCTAATGCCCCAGTTCTTTCTGTGGTTAAATTATGTGCCTGCTACTTGTAGAGGTTCAGCCATCCTAACAACATGTCACTATGCTACTGTTTCATAGGTCTTTTAAGTGGAACAGAAGGATAACGTCTGGATGGTTTTGCAGCTCACTCTCATAGCAATTGATCAGATTTTTTTGCTGGTCACATACAGTGGTGACTGTTAGGCAGGAGGAGTGGGCACTGACTAACCATTGCTTTCTCCTATTGGTCAGCTGAAGAAATGACTGATTGCTGCCAGTATTCTGAGGTCGGTGGCAATGGAGAAGATTGTAGGAGCTTGAATCTGCTTTTGAGAGTTTGAGGAACACAAAACAGCATTGTGGACTTTTCTGCATTTTGGAAGCCAGATTCAGCTTCTGGAGACCCCCTAGAGCAGCTCGGCAGAAACATCACAAAGCCTTAAAACCTCCCACAATATGCCTTTGATATTTCTTATTTTAGGCTATTCATCCAGGCTATGGTTTCCTATCCGAAAACACAGAGTTTGCTGAACTCTGTAACCAAGAAGGGATAATTTTCATAGGTCCTCCTTCATCTGCTATCAGAGACATGGGCATTAAGAGGTATTCTGTGTTATTTCATGGTTATGTTTATTATGAAAAGATTGTTTTGTTGGAACTACTGGATTGTTCCTTGTATCCAGTAGTGGGGTTCAGCCGGTTCGGGCCGGTTCAAGCAAACTGGTATTAAACATTCTGACTGCTCCGCTCCTTCCAGGAGTCCCTCCTGTTTTGGCTCCCAGGTAAGTGCAGGGAGGCCCACTAGGCCCAACATGGGGCGTGGAGTGTGTGTGCAGCGTGCCCCCCCCATGGCCCTTTTTTGCTCCCAAAAGGCTGCAGGGAGGCCTACTAGGCTCAAAACGAGGCACAGGGGTGTGTGGCGTTTCACCCCCCCCTTTGCAGCCCATTTTTGCTCCCAGGGTGCTGCAGGGAGGCCTACTAAGCCCAAAATGGGGTGCGGTGTGTGTGTGGCCACACCCACCCAGTCACGACCACCCAGTCACACCCACCAAGCCATGCCTACAGAACCGGTAGTAAAAAATTTTGAATCACACCACTGCTTGTATCTGAGTTGGGCTGCTGTCTTTGATATATGCAGCAAATTAACCCTGCGATCCTTTAATATTCTGAGAATTATGGTCTCAAAAGTCTCAGCATAGAGTGCTTAAATGCAGTACAACCTTTGGTCTAATTTCATGTGGGTCTTTATCTAATTTATGGGGTAGTGCAGTGGCTTTGTGGCTAAGACATTGAGCTTGTTGGCTAGAAAGCCAATAGTCTAGGTTTGAGACCCGAGCACCACACGATGGGCTGAACTCCCATCCTCGCTCCAGCTCCTGCCAACTTAGCAGTTTGAAAGCATGCACATGCAAGTAGATGAATAGGTATGACTTCAGTGAGCAGATAATAGCACCTGTGATTTCATACTGTCACCTGACTGTGGAAATGTCTTTGGACAACACTGGCTCCATGACCTTGAAATGGAGACAAGCACTGCCCTTTATAGTCGGCAATAACCAGAGGAATAAAATCAGGGGACTCTAATTAATTGATACCTCATTTAATTGAGGTGGGAGGAGCTCAGACATGTGAATCACAGAAGAGTAGGAATCTAGATGAAATAATGGTTGATTTACATGCCATCAAGTCAGTGTTGACACTTGGTGAAGACATAGATTTTCTCCTTGATCAAAATGGAATGTGAGTTTCTTTCTAAATACTGTAAGGAAATTGCATCAGATGAAACAGAGGTGGGTTTTGTGAGAGTGAAAAAGATGTTTTACAGAGTTCCTTCTATTGTTGACACTGAACATGAAGTTGTGTTCCCTTGAAGTACTTCTAAGGCCATCATGTCTGCGGCTGGAGTTCCTGTGGTGGAAGGTTACCATGGGGAAGAACAATCGGACAGGTTTTTGGAAGAGCAAGCCAGAAGTATCGGCTACCCAGTTATGATCAAAGCTGTCCGTGGAGGTGGAGGCAAGGTAGCATCCGTTTGATGACATTTCATCCATTAGTCTACCATTTGTTGCATCATAAAGTTCTACTTAAGCTATAATTTCTTTCCTCCGTGTTGGTGCAGGAGTTAATCTGTGCGCTCACAGTACATTCATACCTTAGCTCGATTCACTCCTTGCAGTAAACCAGGGGTCTCCCAACTTGACAGCTTTAAGCCTTGTGGACTTTAATTCTGAGAATTCCTCAGCCATCCATTGATTCTGGGAATTGTAGTTCATAAGCCTTAACGTAGCCAAGCTGAGAGACCCCTGCAGTAAGCATGGTTAAATACATTTGTTGAACAAGCTGCACTTGGATAAGCAATCACAATATATAATTCATTTGATGAATGTCATGCTAATCCAAAACTGTGTCAATGAGTGTAGACCGTTGTGAAGGAACATGCCTGCGTGCAACAATGGGAGTATCAATAAGCTTGGGGGAACGCAGTTGTAGACTGCAAAGTTGCATTGCAGTGTGTCACTTGGTTTTTATTTTTATTTATGTTGCCATCTATCTTTAATAAGTTCAGAAAACCAAAGATGAATTGATTTTGCAGTCTCGCCTCCAGTGCCCTCTGGTAATGCTACATAACCCTTAAAAGAATGTTTATGAAAACACAGGCATCATTTTTATGCCTACCAAGAATATGTAACCTGTGCATGTGCATTCTCTGTGATATATATGGAAATCAGAAATTTAAGCTAGTGATTGTGCAAATGAGGTGCCTTTGTTGTCATTAATATAATAGAAAACATTTCTTACTGATTTTTTTCAAATTAATTTATTTGCTTGTTTTGCTAATATTAGTTTTATCCCTTATTTGCCCTAGGGAATGAGAATAGCATTTACTGAAAAAGAATTTCAGGAGCAATTGGAATCAGCTCGAAGAGAAGCAAAAAAGTCCTTTAACGATGATGCCATGTTGATAGAGAAGTTTGTTGACAATCCAAGGTAACACGACAATCTGTTCGGCAACTCTTTTATCACTCCCTTTTGGTAACTCCACTAGGAGGTAGGAAGTATAGTGTAGAGGAGCACAAGATGATCTCAAAGAAAATATGCACCAACTGTTTATAAAACATAACCTATGTCAGCCATACAAGGTAGACCAGGCAGGAAACAGAAAAACAAAATAATGCAGTTGGAAAGGATGTTGGAGGTCTTCTAATCCATCCCACTGCTCATGCAAGAAACCCTACGCTATTTCAAACAAATGGTTGTCTAATCTCTTCTTAAAAACCTCCAGTGTTGGAGCATTCACAACTTCTGGAGGCAAGTTGTTCCACTGATTAATTGGTCTCACTGTCAGGAAATTTCTCCTTAGTTCCAGGTTGTTTCTCTTCTTGATTAGTTTCCACCCATTGCTTCTTGTCCTGCCCTCAGGTACTTTGGAAAATGGGTTGACCCTCTCTTCATTGTGTCAGCCCACTAGATATTGGAACACTGCTCTCATGTCAGCCCTAGCCCTTCTTTTCATTGGACTAAACATACCCAATTCCTGCAACTGTTGTTCATATGTTTTATTCTCTGGTCCCTTAATCATCTTTTTTGCTCTTCTCTGCATGACTAGACGAGCCAATTCTATTTTATTGAAGGTTACATTAATGGAATCTTGCAAGTTTGAAAGTATCTCTCTCTGGGAACAATTTACAACCCCAACTAAGAATGGTTTCTTCTGAGATCTTACCCTCCCTACATTCTTGCTGTGGGCTTAGCTGCTTTTTATCTTAACTGTTCTCTTGATGATGTCTCATTGCCCTGTCTGCTAAGGTCATTCCCACAGAGCATTGCAGCTTACCCCTGGAAAACAGGAAAGCGTGAGAAAGAAACATGAGATTTCCTGCCTTGGTTCTCTTTCATATAAAAGGGAAGAAAAAAAGAGATGCCTTTGGACTTTCAGGATTCCATTTTTACAACAATATTCACAAAGTAGAGTTCTAGTTTCTTGTGCCTTTTTTCTGGCCTGGCCTTCCTCAAAGGGCTGACATAGAAATCTCTGAGGTAAAAACTCATGAAGACAATTGGGGGGAGGGGGAAGAAAGAAAATTGTTCCACATCCTTTCATCCAAAAATCAAACTGGAAAAATCCTGGTCCTGCCAGATTTGAGGTATGGATTCCTCCCCCTCCTCCCGTAATATAGTGAATGCTTTATGAAATACTGATAGGAGAAATGATAAAGCCTCATTTCTAGGTCTAAAAAATGAAAGTATCCCCAAAGTATCTGATGTATTTTTTTGAAAGTATTTTTTTAGTCATGTTAAAAACTGAAAAATGTGGGATTAGGAATAAGCATCGATAGACAATATTATGGCCCCACTTACAAATTTTAAAATGTGAAACAGGCACGTAGAAGTTCAAGTATTTGGAGACCAACATGGCAACGCAGTCTACCTGTTTGAAAGAGATTGCAGTGTACAGAGAAGACATCAAAAAATTATTGAGGAAGCTCCAGGGGTAAGTAGACAGCTTTTGAAACATAATTCAAATAGCCGTGATTCTTGTGTTTACTATGTTAGTATATTTTTTGTTTTTATGCTTGCTGTTAAGGCAGTCTCAGTCCACTATTTCTGCAGAAAATAATATCTTTTTCAAGGTCCTGAAATTCTCCAAGCACATTAATGTGCAATTTTCTTTGTACCATATTGAACGGAGTGCAGTTTCCTTACTAATGTGTGATGTAGCCATTCCTTCTTTGTTCTGAGCATGGAAGGAATTACTTTTGCTAGAAAGTTCTTACTGCCTTTTTTTCTGTCTCATATCTTCCTAGCATACATTTAAATGCTTAGGAGGACTGTGATGCCCGTTATTTGCAACTCATTTGTATTTTGAATGTTTTGTACTGTATATGTTACGTATCATGTCAATACAGATAGTCCTCGACTTACAACAGTTCATTTAGTGACTGTTCAAGGTTACAACGGCACTGAAAAATGTGACTAATGACCATTTTTCACAGTTACAAGCTTTGCAGCAGCCCCATGATCATGTGATCAAAATTTAGATGCTTGGCAACTGACTCATGTTTAGGACAGTTGCAGTGCCCCTTTATTGCTCTAAATTTCCCCAAACACTCCCATCTTTCTGGCAGGTCTGAGAGCAAAGTAATGACAAACCCCCACACACAATTAGTCCAGCCCAGTGCTGTGTACATCAAGACTGCGCAGCAATAAATCCAGCAGGGCAAATCAAGGAGTTCAGGAAGCAAAGGATCCAGGTAATTAATCCAGAAATCCAGGAAGAATGCAAGGACTCTTAGAAAGTTCAGATGGCACTCCACACTTCAGTAATTCAGCGTTTGTTCCCGACAAATGCCCCTCTCCACAGCGTCTCCTTAAGCCTCCTTCCCCAGGTGTGCCTTGTGAAGATGGGTGGGGCACTCTTCTCCCGAGTAGCCTGCTCAGTCTACGCTGTTCTCAGCTTCTCTCCACTCTCCGTGCTCTCGGATCAGGAGGGGGCGGTCCTTGCTCATCGCCTGAGCTCTGTCCCTCATGTTCATCCTGCCCCTGTTCCTCCCTGTCTACAAGCTGTCCTAATCCTGAAAGGTCCTGGCCTCCCCGAATTTCCTCCGAAGCCAACAAAGCCACCCCCTCAATCTCTGTCGGCTCAGGTTCCAGTTCATCTTCCCCCGCAGATTCAGGCTCGGACGGGAGCATGACAGATTACCTGTAAGGTAAAGGTTTAATACCAGTTATCCAATGTGAATGTGCAGTCAGTTAAAAAAAAAAAAAGAGTGTCTTGTTGCATTGTGTGAACCTAACCTAATATTATTGCTGTCCTTGTTAGCCAGGAATTAAGCCCGAAGTGAGAAGAAAGCTTGGAGAGGCCGCTGTTAGAGCAGCAAAAGCTGTCAACTACGTTGGAGCAGGTATTGCCGGCTCCACTTCCTTTTAACGCTGAACACAGGTTCATAGGGAAAAGTATTTATCCTTTTATCCAGCTCAACTGATGCTCGGAAAGAAGTTATGTAAAAAATATTGGGACTCTTTCTAGCCCATCAGCAGGTTAACTCCCCTGACAACTGAACAGGATTGGATCAAATTTAGAATATGGAGTAATTTCATAAGTTCAAAAGTGAGCCAGTTCTGGCTGGGGACTGCAAAGAAAAACATTTTAGGAGAAATTCCCCAGTGTGTCTCCAGCAGGAGAAGCAGTTGATTGACAGCTCGGAGGGATGCATTCTAAGTCTCCCTCCGGCTCCAACCCTCACCTCCTGGTCACGTGACTCTGAATGGATAGGAGCTGGAAAGAAGTGTAAAAGCTTGGTGGTTTTAAGATGTGTGGACTTCAGTTCCCAGAAATCCCCAGCCAAACATGCTGGCTAGGGAATTCTGGGAACTGAAGTCCACGTGTCTTAAAGGTGCCAAGGTTGGGAAACTCTGTTTTAGCCTTTTACACATAGAGCAGCTTCCCCACAAAAGAATTAAAGCTGTGTGCAGGGTGTGGTCAGAAAAATCAAAATGGCAGCCACAACTGACTAATCAAAGCACCTAAATGCACATAAACCAGGCAGAGCTGCAACTGACACTGTCATGGCTGCCATCTTGACTTTTTTGACACCCCTCACTGAAATCAGTGGTCCGCTATAAAATAAGATGCTTGGCTGTTGTAACTGCAGTTTAACTCAGCTTAGAGGACACCCCATGTTGTCTGGAGAATTCTGGGAGTTGAAGTCACCAAGGTTGAGAAACACTGCGATAGGCATTTCCTACCTCATTTGCATTTTGGAGAATTCAGAACAAAATCTGTTGCAATATTAGTTTGATTTATAATGCTTGCTTTATCCCAAAGGTGCTTTTTCAAAACGCAACTGAGCTATATTTTTCCTTGAAGACATTTCGCTTCTCATCCAAGAAGCTTCTTCAGTTCAGACTGAATGGTCGAAGATGGAAGGATTTATATTCCTTGTAGTCATCTGGTTGTTAGCCCTCTTTCTGAGGATTGTTGAGGCCACTTGGAGGTTTAATCTCAGAGGAAGTGCTAATGACCAGATGACTGCAAGGAATATAAATCCTTCCATTTTCCACTATTCAATTCAATCCATTCAATCAGAATGGAAGAAGCTTCTTGGAGGAGAAGTGAAACGTCTTCAAGGAAAAACAAGAAAGTCCAGTTGCCTTTGAAAAAGCAGTTTTGGGACAACCATGACAGGGATGACTGAGAATCTCTACAGATAATGGTTACTTTAGTGAGTGAATCTCAGGGACCATGAAGCTATAGGATTGTATTCATTTGCAGTTTTAATAACCTGACCTTTGTATTCATTAAATATTTTAGGAACTGTGGAGTTTATCATGGACAGTGCACATAATTTCTATTTCATGGAAATGAATACCAGACTGCAGGTGGAGCATCCAGTTACTGAGATGGTCACAGGGACAGACTTGGTAGAATGGCAACTGAAGGTAAGAAGTAATAGAGAACAGGAATATCTGTTGGATACTCAAGAAGCAAGATTGTAATTATGTTCTTTCTGTCAAAGAGAGAAGGAGATGTGCATCGTTTTTTTCTCATTTGGCTTGGGCAGAAAGAGGCACCGTGCATGTCCATCTTCCCCCATTTATTTACACACAAGTTTGAGGTCTGAGGTGTCTAAGGTTCTGCATTGTGAAGATCAAAGATGGAAAGATTAGCTGGTCTGCAATATCATTGGGACAGAATTCCACTCATAGACCTTGAGAGCAGAGATTTTTCAGCTGGAGAAGCAAAATTTGGGAGAGCACAAGAGGCTTGGGAAACATTTAATGGTTTAATGCATAACCCTAACCCTAACCCTAACCCTAACCCTAAGACAAGGAATTCAGAAATGTATTTCTAAGAGTGGGAGTTTCTCAGATTATTATTATTATTATTATTATTATTATTATTATTATTATTATTATTATTATTATTATTATTATTATTATTAT
>JANHFL010005834.1:250259-264227 GCA_032468155.1 Oxyrhabdium leporinum | reverse complement strand
AACACCCATATCACCTCTAACAGAAATTTTAAGACATAGCTTTCTTTTGCTAGCTGCAATCAGTCCTGTCATAAACCCAGTTCACTGCAGTGAATGTGTTATGGGACAACTCGCCACAGCCAACCGGCCACGGGACAAGAATTACAGTAATACCAAGAAATAGTGGAACACAATCGTTAAGGAAAGGACGCCAAAGGGAGGGAGGGACAAAATGAAACGTGAATGACAGAAATTAAAATATATTTTAAAAATTATTTTAAATCATTAAATTGTTGAATTGTCCTGCGGCGAGTTGGCCGTGGGGAGTTGTCCCCTTCCGCCAAATCAGGTCCTTTTTTATTCAGATGTTGAGGTTAAGTTTGATGGCTCTCCTTGCCATCAGTCCCAACAGCATCTTCTACGTGAGTTTGATTTCAAAATTTTCTTTACTTTTTGAGTGGAATCTCAGTACAGGTGGTCCTCGAATGATGATCACAGCTGAGCCCAAAATTTCTGTTGCTAAATGAGGCAGTTGTTAAGTGAATTTTGCCTCATGGTATGACCTTTCTTCCACTTTCTTGTTAACTGAATCACTGCAGTTGTTAAGTTAGTAACACGGTTGTTAAGTGGATCTGGCTTCCCCATTCACTTTGCTTGTCAGAAGGTTTGAAAAGGTGATCAGATGTGAGTCACTTGCTACGGGTCTGAATTTTGATCACGTGATTCTGCAATGGTCGTAGGTGTGGGAAAAAAGTCACGAGTCATTTTTTTTCAGTGCCACTGTCACTAAATGAACTGTTATAAGTCAAGGACTACCTATTGTGCTTCTGTGGGGTCGAAGTACTTCACTGCTAACCTCGAATGCTTCTTTCTAGTGTCAGCCTTACAGCTGATATTGTTAATCTAGAATAGTTTCGAGACATGTTCTTTCAAGCTACAGGACATTCATACTGATTTGTGAGTAGCTTGCTAGAAAGGTGGTACTTAGTTTAAATGCAAATGTCGTAAACTGTGACAACATGGGAAATCCAGTGGCTCCTTCTGAGGGAGAAGGGCGGTATAGAAATGTGAAATATAAATGAATATTTATTCTGGCAAATCATTTTTCCGTATATTTCTATTTTAGGGGATGAGGTTTCTATACACTATGATCCAATGATTGCTAAATTAGTTGTTTGGGCAGAAGATCGCCCAGCTGCTTTAAGGAAATTAAGATACTGCCTCCAACAATATAATGTAAGTGTAAAACTCTGTGAAGTGTTTAAAATGGCACACCTGATAAAAACATTTTCCAGATTTCCCCTCTCTGATGCTATCAGGCACGTAGAGATTCAGATTCCCAGAATCATCAGCCAAGATACCTAAAGGCCCAACGTCATGTTGGAAAACAGCAAATTGGGGAAGACTGTTGTACATAGTATTATGTTGAGTCTTCAGGCATGAACAAATGTACGTCGCTGTATATATATATTTGTGCCTTTAAGACAGTTTTGACTGGACTAATCCCTGCAGTTTACTTGGCAAGATTTCAAAAATGGTTTGCCATTGCCTAGGACTGCGAGAGAGTGACTGGCCCAAGATCAGCCAGCTGGTTTTGTACCTAAGACAGGACTAGAGAATTCATGGTTTTCTGGTTTCTAACCTGGGGCCTTCACCACCACACCAGATGTAACTCCGGATGTAGTTACACAAAATCTCACCACTGCAACAGGTGAAAGCCAGCAGTTGGGTTGATGGAAACCATCCTGAGACATTGTTAACTGATTGGTCATGGATTCAAGTCATGCCCTATAGGGTTTTGATTGGTCTCCTTCCTCCCCTTCCCCACCCTTGCAATCTGGACATTTGCTATTGTTCTTCTCTGCTACTTGCTACTCAGTGTTGAGCACAGAATATCCATCCTTGAGAGATTTCTCCAAAATACGGAAGACTATGGAATATACTAGCAGACCTTGGGATTGAGATTTTCCCCGTTCATTTTAATGTTCCAAAAGTTGCTTAAGACCAAAAGTTTTCTGCCAGTTGGAGAATAGTTAACTGTCACCATCTTAGCATATTTTCATTTTCAGGTTTATCCTTTTGTTTTTGCTTTGGTGGTATACTTGTACCTCTTTCTTAGTACTAGAATATATTTTCTGGAATTATTGTTTTCTTCATTTTTTTCATCGTGGATATTTTAATTGAACAATTGTGCACATGCATGGTTATAAAAGACCACGAGGCTTTACCAATAGAGCGATATGCAAGTTGAATTGATGAATTAATCTTTTGGTCTTGCATAAATTGCTGCAGATCTATTGATTTGTTAGGACCAAAGAGCACCTGTTGGTTGATACGCCTTTTTCTGGTGCATCTCTTCCTCCCTTGACAGATTGTCGGACTGAGCACCAATGTGGATTTCTTACTGAATCTCTCAGCACATGCAGAGTTTGAGGCTGGGAACGTTCACACTAATTTTATCCCTCAACACCACAGTGAGCTCTTTCCACCCAAACGGTCAATTTCAAAAGTGACTTTGTGTCAGGCAGCTCTTGGGCTCATTCTGAAAGAGAAACTGGTGACTGATACCTTTAGACTTCAGACAGAAGGTAAGAAAGCTGAAGCTTTTTCCTATTTTATTAGTGGAAAAGGTGCTTTACATATTACTTCATGGGTGGGCTGCTATGGGTTCGCCCAAGTTAGCTGATGTTATGGCTGGTTTGGAGAACCGGAAAATCCCACCCCTGGTTGGCTGGAGTCTCCACGCGGCCCATTTTGGATGCGAGATAAGTGCAGGGCCTGCACAGAGGCTTAGGGAGAGCAAACAAGTTCGGAAACGGGCCCGTTTCTGGCCTTCAGAGAACCTCTGGAGCCCAGGGAGGCAGTTTTTGCCCTCCTCAGGCTCAAGGAAAGCCTCTGGAGCCCGGGGAGGGTGAAAACACCCCCCACCGCCATGGTTGCAGGAGGCCGACTAGGCCATGCCCACCATGGCCACGCCCACCCAGCAACCGGGCAGCGAATCAGTTGCTCAAATTTTTAAAGCCCACCCCTGTACTACTTACTATATCAATGTTCCTCAATCTTGACAACTTTAAGATGTGTGGACTTCAACTCATGTTCGCTGGGGAATTCTGGGAATTGAAGTCCACATATCTTAAAACTACCATGGTTGAGAAATCGTCATGTACTTTAAAAACTACGGGTGTTTCTGTGCATCCTGTTTAACTACTTTTCATTTGATTACCCTGGGATGGCTGCAAAATGTAATCAAACACATAACCTTATAAGCATACCATCAAATTGCATGATTTGATTATACTCTGAGGTTGCTGGGATTCAGAGTCGGTTTTCCAAGCATTTGGGTCTGATTCCTTAATAGATGTTGTGATCCAGTGTTGATTCTCATAAACGGAGACTTTGAGCTATTTGCATAAAAGATTGTTTCTTTTGCATTGATTGTTTCGTTGCATGGAAAATTCCAGTTTGAACAGTTGTACCCAAACGTAAATTTGTACTGAGAAAGTTCAAATGTGTATATAGTCTTTATGCGTGCAAGCATTATGCAAAGTAATTATCCAACTGAAAGCAGGTTTCAATATTGCTAGCATTGTCTTATTCAGCAGAAATATGTATTAAATACGTATCTTTTTCTGTACATATTTAATATTCCAGATAAGTTCTCTCCATTTGCATCCAGCAACGGCAGGAGAATAAATATCCCCTATGTTAGAAACATGATTCTCTTGGATAATGAAAAAAGTAAGTGGCTGAACAGTAAATAAATAACTGAAAATTGCTTATGAAATGATAATGAACGTATCTGAACTCCGTTATTGTGCAGCTGAAAAAGGCAAAAAGAGATAGTGTGATTGGGTTGAATATAGAGCAGCCTATTTTGCAAACTGGCTGGGAAATTCTGGGAATTGAAGTCCGCCCATCTTAAAATTGCTGAGCTTGATTATGGGTTATTGGGCTTTGTATTTAGGGTTTTATTACTGTACTATGAGTTGGGTGCCCATATAAGTTTTCTGAATGAATGATTGAATGAATGAATGAATAAATAAATGAATACAAAAACCACCAAACAAAATAGAGACAGCGGGTAACAAGAGAGATTGATGAGCCTTCGTTTTAATGGTTATGTGTCGGTTAACTATATGCTTAGCGTTGGATTTGCAATGTTCCCTAACCCTTGAATTAATTTAAATCTTTATTTTTACAACAGATGTGAATATTTCCGTACGGTACAATCATGATGGATCTTATGACATGCAGGTAAATCTCTTCATAATAATGTATTAAACAACTTCAGCCCAGTGTTGTTCAGCCCATTCATTCCAGTGTGTAAAAAAATGTAATGGCACATATTTATTGGGCACAGTCTCATTCCTGGACAGAATTAAGAGGGAACAACAGTTGAGTGACTGTGAAATAATATTACTATTTTGTGCTATTTTATTGAATGTCATTATTGATTAATGTTATGTCAGTAATCCAACTTGTTTGCAGAGAAAAACGCAGGGAAAGAAAAGGCTCTTTTTGTGTGTGTTTTCCAGGGTTTTTTCTTCTTTCCCCCATGATGTATCTAGAATTTTTTTTATTCTGTCCTGCCCTTTTTTGAAGCCTTTTAAGCTTTTCAACTGTACATTTCTTTTGAGTGAGGAAGCTGATGTTAAGTCCAAATATGCTAGCTTCCAGTGATAATTGTATGAAGAGAGAAACATTTCTTCCGTGTTGATTTATAAAGCTTAGCTTCTTCTTCTTTTTTTTTTTTAATACATCACCGTTTATTTCTCAAAGGTAATTTTGTACAGATTTGTGGAAAGGCTAAGCTTCTGAAGTGCATTAGAAAATTTAGGACATAGTTTGAACAGATGGGTATGTTTTTAACATAGAATGTTGACTGACTAGATTGGACCTGCCAAGATATGTTAAAAATAAATTGAGTGGGATTATCCTACAATATAAGCTATTTTTGATATTACCTTGAGTTTTAGGGAAACTAAAAGGGAAAGAGAAAAGACGAGAAGCTTCTGATTTCTAAGAAACAACAGATTTTTGCTCTTGTTTTTGTTCTTTTTTTAGTTCTTTTTCCTCAAAAAAAAATTCCTTAGAAAGCAGTATGATTTTTCCTCTCTCAGGCTGATTTTCCTCAGGAATGGTATATAAAGCTTTGTAAATTTATTTCAGATAGAGGATCAGTTTTTCCACGTATCTGGTTGCCTCTCAAGGGACGACGACATAGAATATATAAGATGTTCGGTGAATGGAGTTGTATACCAGTCCAAATTAGTAGTTCTGGACACTGCCATTTATCTCTTCTCGTCGGTAATGTGTTCTGTTTTATTTGTGAGGAGAACAAATTTTTTAAAAAGCAGCGTTAATTTCCAATCTATTATTTCTCTAAATATCAGAAGCAGGGAATCTCTGGCTCTGGCTATCATGCAGATCCTTGTCAGGCACAAAAGATCAGGACCAAATGTTAACTTGCAGTTCAGAAAATGTATTGCATATGTCTATACACAAGAATCTAGTCAACTAATGGTCAGCATTAAATTGGCGCTAGATAATAGTTAACAGAATTCAAGGGAGGGCTGGACTTGGATGGTTTGTGGCAACGTAATGGCTCTAAGCTGATGACGTCCTTAACTCCACCCCCCAGTTCTGCCTACTCTTCTCCTACAGTCCTTTTTATACTTTCCAAAGCCACCTAAAATCTCAACTCCAAACTTTAATGGCAAATATTTTAATATTAATTTTTCTATATTGTTTTACCAATTGGCTAGGTAAGTAATCCTCGACTTACAGCAGTTCATTTAGTGACAGTTCAAAGTTGCAACAACACTGAAAAAAGGAACTTACAACCGATTTTCACACTTATGCCCGTTGCAGAATCCCCATGGTCATATGATCAAAATTCGGACACTTGGCAACTGGTTCATATTTGTGACAGTTGCGATGTCCCAGGGTCATGTGATCACCTTTTGCAAGCTTCTGATAGGCAAACTCAATGGGCAAGCCAGATTTACTTAACAACTGAGTTACTAACTTAACAACTGCAGCAATTCACTTAACAGCTATGGCAAGAAAGATGGGGCAAAAATCACTTAACAACTGTCTCACTTAGCAACAGAAATTTTGGCCTCAATTGTTATATACCGAGGACTATCTGTATTATGTTCTACATCGCCCAGAGCCCCTATTTAAAAGAGATGGGAGGTTTAGAAATATGAATTATAAATAAATACATTAAAAAAACCAGCAAAAATTTGAAGTTTCTCCACAGCTTTGTGCATCATTTCCAAAATATGTGTCAAATTTGGCAGGGTGGCTTAGAGGCCGTATTCAACCCCAGGGATTCCGTTGTCAGACTGGCAATTTAGATGGATAAATGTCTTTTTGGTCCAATTAAACTGTAAAAGAAGTGCGTTCAGCCTCAGAAAGCTTTGGGTACCGATTTCGTTTAAATATTCCCAAGCTACCACTTTTTATAAATGAGCCAAAAATCTAATCTCTGGCTGTACTATTGAAATAACTTCCACATTTCCTGCATCCTTTAGGAAACTGAATATAAAACCATCCAAACTGCCAACTGCTCACCTCTCATTCTCTTTTCATTCACTGTTGCCACAATTTGCAGATCGATATGCCTAAGCCGGCTTGGAAATAAGTTATTCTGAGCTACCATGTTGCCTTGGCAGTTTTTAAATTACAGGTACTCATCAACCTACGGCCACAATTGAGCCCAACATTTCTGTCACTAAGTGAGACATTGGTTAATTGAGTTTTGCCCCATTTTACGACCTTTCTTAGCACGCTTGTTAAGTGAATCTCTGCAGTTGTTAAGTTAGTAACACGGTTGTTAAGTGAATCTGACTTCCCCATTGATTTTGCAGGTCAGAAAGTTAGCAAAGGGGATTAATTGGGACACTGCAACCATCATGAATGCATGCTAGTTGACAAGCATCTGGATTTTGATCATGGGACCATAGGGGTACTGCAGCAGTCATAAGTGTGAGAAATTATTTTCAGTGCCATTGCAACTTTGAACGGTTGAAAGTCAAGGACTACCTGTATATAGTATCACCATCTTTATTTAAATGAATAAAAGGAATGGGACTAGAATGCAATTGGAGGACAATGGCTACTATTTTTACCCTAAGAAGTGACCAATTAAAATATTGTGAGATTTTCTTTTAAAAGTTTGTGGAATTATTTAGCCTTTAAATACCTGTGTTTTTCCAAAAATAAGACCCTGTCTATTTTTTTGGCCAAAAAAAAGGCACCAGGTGTTATTTTTGGGGTGGGGGGGGGATGTCCACCGACTCACTCACTTGCGTGCATCGCCCCCGACCTCCTTTTCGCTGTCAGAGACTTTCAGGAAATACTTCTGCGGCCAGCAAGGAGCTCTGTTATCGGCTGCAGAGACTTTCAGGAAAGCCTTGCGGGCTGCAGAAGAAATAGGCCAGCCAGGCAGGTGTCGGGGTATGCGAGGCCTGGCTGCAGCTATCCGAAGGTAAATAGTAGGGCAGCTCCACACATCCCTCATCCCCACCCTATCTTAATTTTTATCCGCGTACCCTGGAGTGGGTGGGGGTCTTAATTAGGGCTTATTTGGGGAGGGGCTTATATTGGGCGCAGGTGTAAAATCAAGCTAGGACTTACTTTCGGGGTAGGTCGTATTTTCAGGGAACCACGGTAGTTGTAAATGTAGAACTTGGTTGTAAATGGTTGGTTTTGTTCTCTCTAGGAAAGTCATGAGCAGATTGATCTTCCGGTGCCAAAGTATTTAACTAGCACGAGTTCAGAAGGAGGTCACAGTGGGGCTGTAGCTCCCATGACAGGGACAGTGGACAAGGTAATTCTGAACGGGAACCTTATGAAACATTTGTTAAAGTACATTTTTTTAAAAATTGGGTATGGAAGACATGAGAATGATTCAGAAAGGCTAGTATATCACTACTTATTTTCAGGTTCCTTACCGTTTCTCACTTCACTACCTGGGTAGTTTCCAGGTGTATGGAGTTTAATTCCCAGAATTTCCCAGCCAACATGGCCACTGCAGAGACTTCTAGGAGTTGAAGTCCACTCATCTGTAAAAGGCTCATATTGGGAAACGCTGCATTGAGTTTGTGGTTTCTTTCGGCATTCGATACATTCCTGACATTCATTTAAACTTGCTTTTGTTTTCTCCATTATAATTTTGGTTTTTAAATGTTTTTTTAAATTTGATTTTAAAGGGAGTTGTGGTGTTTTACTGAGTTTTGGATTTCTTTTTGTTTGCTATAATTATGTGAGGTATTCAGAGTCCCAAATGTGACATAGGCAACTATACAAATTGAACAAAGGAATAAAATATATTTGAGTTCACAACTGAGTTCACATTATTTTTAAATATCCTGCTGGGAAAAAAAATAGCTCAAAAAATAAAAGCAACATGTTTCCATTCTGCAGCTTTGCCCAGAGAACCATTTTGGGTTTTTTTGGCTATTTGTGAGTCTACAGAAAATACAGCCCTAAAGATGTTCATAACGGAGGAATAGGATATGCTACTCAATTCTCATTTGTTTGTTTTTATTTTTTTAGGTGTTTGTGAAACCTGGAGACAAAGTTCAAGTTGGAGACTCCCTTGTGGTGATGACAGCTATGAAGATGGAGGTATCTTTAGAAAAACTGTTTCTGTACAGGCAGTCCTCGACTTACAACAGTTCGTTTAGTGCCTGTTCAAAGTTACAACAGCACTGAAAAAAGTGACTTACGGCCATTTTTCACACTTATGGCCACTGCAACATCCCTGTGGTCACGTGATCAAAATTCAGGAGATTGGCAACTGACTCATGCTTATGACGGTTGCAGAGTCCTGTGGCCCCCTTTGGTGACCTTCTGACAAGCAAAGTCAGATTCCCTTAATAGCCACGTCACTAATTTAATAACTGCAGTGATTCACTGAACAACTGTGTCAAGAAAGGTAGTAAAATGTGGCAAAATTCACTTAACAAATGTCTCACTTAACAACAGAAATTTTGGGCTCAGTTGTGGTCATAAGTCGAGGACTACCTGTAATGTCTTGATTGCACGTTTTCCAGGAATAAATGGGATGGAATATTCCATTACAGATCCATAAAGGATGATCTTTCAAAATATACTACTGTCTCCGTAGGTTGGAGTAAAGTTCCACTCCACCAGTGTTCCATTACACCAAGTGATTCCCAAACTTAACCATTTTACTGTGAGTGTAGTTCAACTCCCAGAATACCCCAGCCAGCAATACTGGCTGGGATATTCTGTGAGTTGAAGCCCGCGCATCGTAAAATAGCCAGCGTTGGGAAACCCTGCATTATATCAAGCCAGGACAGTCAGTAAGAAGGGAATTATGCAAGCTGTAATCCAAGGCGTGAGGAAATTGCCTTGAAAAAAATCAAATCGTGTCGTCTCAAAGCGAGCGGGGCATGAATTCTGTGTGAGATTTCCAAAGTCAGATCCTTCTTTGGCACTGGAGTGATAATCTCTACAGACCTACCACTGTACTTGAGCCTGGCAATTATGCTGGTTAGCCACGATGGTCATAAGATAGGTGATCACGTGACCAGACTCAATTTTACAACCTCTTTTTTGCAGTGGTCATGAAGTGAATATGGTGGTCCTTAAATGAATGCCTCAGTGGTTAGAATAGAATAGAAGAAAGAGTTGGAAGGGACCTTGGAGGTCTTCTAGTCCAACCCCCTGCTTAGGCAGGAAATGTGTTAAGCAAACCCATTGTTCGCTATGGGCCGTTTTTTGGTCGGGACCAGAAGTAAATGCTGGTTTCTGGCAAAACCATTGTAAATCATGGTCACATGGTGCTGCAAATGGCCGTAAGTGACTATGTGATACGTGACTCTTGTGATTGCATGACACAGGGCGGCAGGGGAGACCCCGGCATCAGAAATTTGAAACTGGGTTATAAGCAGTAGTAATAAGTAGTCCATTTTAACTTTGAGTGGTCGCAAGTCAGGGACTACCTGCAGCTGAATGTTTCTTAACCTCACCAACTTGAAGATGTGTGGGATTCTGGGAGTTGAAGTCCACGCATCTTAAAGTGAGTGAAACGGAGAAACTCCGCTACAGATGACGTTCCAGGGTGTATTAGGATGGCAACCTCAGAAAGCATGCTTTTATTTAAAAGTAAAACCTCTCTTGAAATCTTCACATTTCTAATAGAGCAGGCAGTCAACAGTTTAGAACACGGAAGTGGTTGGGTTGGATGCTGAGGTCGTTTCAAATTTGGAATTAAGATTGTCAACCAATTTTCCAAAGCGCCGGAAGGCAAGACAAGAAACAATGGATGGAAACTAATCAAGGAGAGAAGCAACCCGGAATTGAGGAGAAACTTCCTAACAGTGAGCAAAATTAACCAGTGGAACAGCTTGCCTTCAGAAGTCGTGGGTGCTTCATCCGTGGAGGTTTTTAAGAAAGGACTGGACGGTCACTTGTCTGAAATGGTATTGGGCAAGGAGTCAAACTCAAGAGCCGGGGGCCAGATTCGGCTTAGATCTGTTAGAACTCTGGAAATAGCGAGGGACCAGCCCACGGTGCCTCTGCCAGCGAAAACAGAGGGCCGAGGGTTGCAGGAGGCCGTCACAGCCAAAAACGGAGCTCAGGAGCCCGTTTTCACTGGCAGAGTGCTCGGGCCACCACAGGCATCCCCAACACGAGTGACATTGAGCTGGCCATGCCCACCCTGGCCACACCCACCCTGGTCCCCCAACCCTGATGCAGCGCTCAACGAAATCGAGTTTTGACACCCCTGCTATATACCATGTCAGGCAAATGGTTGTCCAATCTCTTCTTAAAAACGTCCACAACTTATGGAGGCAAATTGTTCCACTGATTAATTGTTCTGTCAGGAAATGCCTCTTTAGTTCTAGGTTGCTTCTCTCCTTGATTAGTTTCCATCCATTGCTTCTTGTCCTGCGCTTTGAAGAATAGCTTGACTCCAATGCAAATGTTGGTGAGAAACCCGGCAATGAAGTACTCTTGCCAAGCTATCTCTTCAGCTTTGCAGGGTACAATCTCCTTCCATCTTTTCTTTTTTTTACATTTCATCACCCTCTGATTCCACTCCACACAGCCCCGTTGTTTGGCTGCCAAGTGATAACGTGGCTGGAAGTCAACATCCAAGGTTGGCGATCCCACTGCGCAGGACTTAAGGCGCACAAAATGGCATTCTCTTTCCCCTTTGACGTCTTTGCAATGTTTCCATCCAAGCCAGAGTTGCAGGGCCCAGCTCGAGGAGGCTGAACGAGAAACCCCAAAGGGACTATTTGTTTAAAACTTTAGGGAGCTATACGCAATGCCTCAGCCCTCTGAGGCCAAGTGCAAGACGCAAAGTGCAACATCTTAAAAAGAAAAAAAAAGAACTTGAGTTGTCAAAAACATTAGTGTACATTTCTTTAAGGGAAACATTCCATCAGGGATGCAAACCAGAATTCAGTTTTTAGGGGTTTGTAAATACGTTGGAAGTATCTTTTTAGTAAACCAGGTGACATAAATCCAAGGAACTATTTTTAAAACAATCTTCATGCAATGAAGATTTTTCTTCAGAGGGAGGAACAGCTTTCAGAAGTGAGACATCTACCTAAAGATAAGCAGGCAGCAGATAGCTTGAAAGCACTTCAGAAACATTTCATTATCTCCAATTTTAATCGCTTTCAAATTTTCAGACTTCATATTGATCGAGAGGGATTTTAAAATATCCTGCTTTATGATATGTAGCCCGAGCTTATTTGTTCCTTTCGGGACCTGCTCCAAGAAGGCCAGCCAATGAACAGAAGGGAATTGGCTTAAAATAACTCAGAAGATTATTATAATGGATAGTGCTAATTGCAGGGATAATTAAGCTGTGTTCAAATCTGCTAGTGCAGGAGTGTGGAATTTATTGGCAAAGTGAGAAATCTGCAGCGTGCTCTTCTTCACCACATCATCTCAGCTGTGAAGATACCAAGGCGAGAATTTGGTATACCTACAGCAGGATGACTCCAATTTGAGAATGGTTCCTGGTGGTTGCTGAGTTTGATAGTTTTCCGACAAATGTTTTATTCAATCAATCACTCAGAATAGAGCTGGAAGGGACCTTGGAAGTTGGAAGTCTTCTCATCCAAACCCCTGCTCAAACAGGAGACCCTATACAATTTCAGACATTGCTTCGGTAGGTCTCCAAACACAACTCTCCCCGGCACTGATTCTGTTACCTAGCCTGGTAATGAAACCTCTAAAGCAGTGTTTCTCTTCCTTGGCAACATGACAATGCCTGGACTTCAGCTCCCAGAATTCCTCTGTCAGGAAACCAACGGTTCAGGTTGGACTAGAAGACCTCCAAGGTCCCTTCCAACTCTGTTATTTTATGTGCTATGAGTCAACCTTGAGCTACCTAAATTCTCTATATTGGCATTTGAAAACTGACACTTGCACCTTATCTGAAATACAGCAGTGAACAGAAAAATAGGCCTCTCTTACAGTATTTCTGGAACAAGCCAAAGTTCAGAATGAGATTCAAAATGCAATTCCAGATTTCAAATGGGAACTAAAAGTTAACAAATGAAACATGATATGCTCTTTTAAAAATAAAAATAGAAATATTACCCAAACAGAAGATTTTTAACACCATATGCTCCACAAACTATAAAATACCTCTTCATTCTCCATTTCGTCTCATAAGGAAAGACCCACAGATATTGAAGAATATCAGAAATGTTCTCTCTTATTTTAACGTTGTTTTTAAGGGATAATTCAGAGCTAAAGAAAATTAATTCATTGATTGAAAAGGGCAATTAGAAAGCATGACACAGCGCACTGCATAAAAACAAAGCTCCTTTCTAATATCTTCTGCTCCTTCAATGGTACCCTGATGTCCTTTCTGATTAAAAAGTCTTATTTTTTTTATGGGATTGCACACTTTTTCCATTAGCTCCCATTCGATCATTTTGGTTGATCTTTGCAATTCCAAGTGTTAATTTAGCAACTGCCCACGATGCTAATAGTTTAGTCATAACACTGCAAGCCTGGGGGAAAAGTCACATTAGGAAACACCTTTAATTGGTCAGGAGGATAGCGAAATCTAGAAAGATTCCTCCTAGAGGAATCTAGATCTAGAGGACAACCACAAATTTCACATTTAAATCATCATCCTCTTTTAATGACTCCATAATCCCTTGTGAAGTGGAGTCTGGGCAAAAGAATGAAGCTGAGTGGTTACTGGCTGGATGCCCTTCCTGTCGTCAGTGTGGTGTTTTTTTCAGCAGATATATTCTGATATATATATATTTGTGTGTGTGTATTAGAGAGAGGGAGAGGGAGAGAGGGAGAGAGAGAGAGAGAGAGAGAAATATATGCCTTTACCTAGGATCGAACTCACAGACAGCCTTCTGATTGTGAGGCAAGAGCTCTAGGCCACCGCACCACTCAAAATTTCACATTTAAATGATCTGCAGAGCTTGATGAAAACCATGAACGAAAGCAGACGCTAAACAGCAACACACCAACACACACACTTCCCCTTACATCAGTTAATTTCACTGATCTTTTAATGAGCAAAAGAGAACAGGGACGACTCCCAGAGAGGAAACAGGGCTGAAATGAGGTGCCCATGTCCAACCAGATTCCTCTTTAGTCCACTATGATTTAGGAGTCATACCGGATCAAAATCAGCCCGCTACATAGCATTTTCATGTTACAAAAAGCACTCTCTCCAAGGATCAAAGATACAAACATATAAACCATGAGGCTTCATTCAAGAAAAGCTTTTTTTGCATGGAGGATATTAATAGAAGTAGCACGATTTGGGTTGACATGGTTGTTTACAGTCTTAAATCCACTGGATTTTGGCAGGTGAATGCTAGTTGGTGCTGCCCTCTACTGCAGAGAAGCCAAACTGTCCATGGGAAAAACTAATTTAATAATCCCAGAGTGTTTTCGGCCGCTTGAAGATGTGTGGACTTCAACTCCCAGAATTCCCCAGCCGGGGAATTCTGG
>JANHFL010005834.1:214190-225643 GCA_032468155.1 Oxyrhabdium leporinum | reverse complement strand
CCCCCAGGTGCCTGGCCTGTTCTTATCGACGACTTTGTGGAATTTGCACGACCTCAGATTGCTGGAATCAAAAGTACGACAGTGTAGCGCTCTCGGAACCTTCTAACATGTACCTAGTCTGTACAAATAAACATAATGGGGAAAAAAAAATTGCAGTCCCTTTCTGCCAATGACTGAACTGGACCGAAGACCAATCCTCAAGAGATAAGAGCGGAGGGTGGCTGCAAACTTGTAAGGATTCTACCTTGGACCATATCAGACTACAGGTGGGCTTGGCCCTCTCTCCCAGCCTGGGCCGCCCTTACCCCTCGGAAACTCCAGCAATTGTGGATATATCATCTTGTCCCTCCCCTCCTTTTTTTTTTTTAATGGAGCCTCCTCATGCTTTCCGTAGACCTTTCATGTTTTTTGGACGACTCTTTTTTGACATTTCCAGTTTCCACACCTAAAAGTACGTTCTGGTTTTTGTTTTTGTTTTGTTTTTTTCCACCAAGCAAACTCTTTGGTATTCGGTCTCACCATCCACGTGTCCTAATTCTAAAAAGCCGAGAGGAAAAACAACCCCCACCCCCCCTCAAAAAAAAGTTACCTTCAGCTCACATAATTTGGGGGCTATCTGCAACGACTGTGCTGAGACTATCCTAAAGCAGTGTGTTTGGATCCATTATCGTTATTATTATTATTGTTGTTATTTTTTAAAAAAATGGTCGATTTACAGCTGTTGTCAGTGTGAGTGGCAAGGGTTTGTTGTGGTTGTTTGCTTGTGTGGTTGAAAGCAGATGTCGAAAAGACCTGGCAAACACCCCACCCCACCCTCCCCTGGATTTTTGTCCCTTTCTGGAACAGGCTTGCCAGCTGCATCGGTGCGTTGATACCTAGGTCGGCTAATGACTTGGCGGTATCCTGGATGTCAGATGTGTTGGGTGCCGCATGTCAACGGAGGAAGCGTCCTTGAGCATCCTTGCTTCTGCTGATGGGTGGGTTTCCTGGCGGATGAGCACAAGGGCTCTTTGCCACCTTGCTTCTGCAACGCGTTGTGTGGGTGGCATCCAAAGGAAGGAGGAGGATATCGGAGCGCTGCTTCTCATCCGACCACCGGTCGCGTGCCTGCTAACTTAATTGGGTCGCACTGTTTCTCAGGCAGGTGTGGGCGGCTTCTTCTGGGAATTGGATCGTTATTCCCAAAGGGAGAGAGCCCGTCCACATTAGATCACATAACTGCTATTTCAGTCTCTTCCATTATATTTTTTTTTTATGGAGTGGTTGGAATTAGAGTATTATTGAGCCTGGCTGTTCCTAAGATTCAGCAGGCGAGGCTTTGCCCAGTAAGGACCTGTGGGCACTCTTAATGCGGGAATAAGAAATTGCGCACCGTTGCTCTTAGACTCGCCCAGTTTTATTAGTCTTGAAATATCATCAGTTACCCAGTCTTTCATTAATTGCCCAGTTTTATTAGCCTTGAAATGCTCATTTTCTCTTCAAGGAAGTCTCTCCTTCCACCAGCCGCTAAGTTCTACTGAATTGTTAAGACTTGAATGCAATACTCAACTTGTAATACTGGCTACATTTTATAAAACTCTTCATTTGAGCCCAGGAAGGTTTCCCGAAATAACCGTGAACGTAATGCAGATTTATTCGAGGCCGAGTAGCATAAGCCAAACCCACTCGAGTGTGAGTAGAACTACCCCGAGGGAGCCTTCCTGGCCTGCGTTGGGTTCTGATTTTACAACTGCAGTTCACTGTGATCATCGCGCAGAGACATCCCAGCGCCCAGAACAAGCTTTTTCTGTGGGCCTATGCAAACCTCGCCAGCCTGATGCCCGCGGATATTTAGAATTTCAGATTTTGACACGGAGTAGGTGGTTTGCAAGTCTGATAGCCTCCAGATGAGGGAAGGGTGCTAGATAGCAACTGCACAAAGAGGAAATCTCTCTCTCTCTCTCTCTCTCTCTCTCTCCCCCCCTTGCATTGACCACAGTGGGGTCTGTGTGTGGAGTAATGATTTACTAACTGGCGCTCTCACTTAATCGCAGGGCCTTCTCTGTTTGGTCATCCATCTTTTCCATGCCACTCCAAATTGTATCCGACGTAATCCTGCCAAATCAGCACGTTCAGTGGAAGAGAGAAAATCCTTTTTACTTGATTCTGCCATTATATGCAGCGGAGAGTAGCTATGTACTTTACCGTGTCTGGATCATAACTAAGAATAATGCAGACGTTATGTTTTTAGCGATAAAGGGGGGGGGAAGGAAATCAAGGTTGTCCTTTTGGGTACCAGCAAAGGGGATGGAGGCAGGTGACAACATGTGCGATGCCCTCATGTCAATGCTGCAGCTTGCACCAGACACGCATGTAAGTGTAGCATTGGCATGAAAACATCACGACACGCATGTCATTGAGTGGCCACCGCAACTTGCCGCAGATATCACTAAGTGCCCCAGAGACTTGCGTGTTCCTTTCCCACCGACATGCATACATTACCCTCTTCTCTTTTCCAGCATAAAGCATATTTAGCGTTGAATTTCACTGACTAGTTACTTGAAAACCAGAAGATGTAAATTTAGGTCAGGAACTAGCTTGAGTCTGCAGATTGCAATTATTGCAAAGTTCACCGTTTTGAAACACGTGCTGAATTTACTCAGGCGAGAGAGACAGAGGGAGATCCAGCATTTTCAGGTTTTTTTCAATCATGATGAGAGATTGAAAATGCTACACCCACTGTGGTCCCGGTATGTTTTGGCTTGCCACTGGTTTTTGTTTGGTTTTTTTTGTCCAACCGTAGCCATGTTTGTTTTTGTTTTTTTAACTTAACACTTGTGGTTTTTATTCTTTGTGTTTTTATATGATAGCAGCACTTGAAATACCTCGTGGCTTTTAATCGTTTTAACACCACTCTGCCCTTTTCTTAAAACAAAAAAATAATCGTTCGATAGAACAACGTTGGAAACATGGATTCGAGGTATTTAAAACTCCTTTGTGATATTTAAGAATGAGAAGGGCAAGTTTGATATAGTTCATGATGTTTTCTTGCTAATGTCTCTTGTATCCATGTCATTAAAATGCACTTTTTACGCAGATGCTAAAATAATAGGAAAACTCTTTAATTGCTTGATTTTAAAAAAACAAACAAACAACCAACCTTGTCAGGATCCTACGGCCACTCCCTCGGTAACCTTTTGGAAAAGTTTAAGGAAACCATTGAATAAAATTGGAACTCTTTTAGCTGCTGGAATTGGCAAAGTCAAGTATGTTATTTGCTCTTTGTTTCTTCTCTTGTGTAAATATCAGCGAAAACTTGAATTATGAAAACTCTACAAAGCGTGCGTGTGCCGTTTTTCTGTCTTAAAATTTGGGTACAGCTTTTTCAGAACGAGTCATTGATGTCTGCTGTGTATTTTTTTTGTGTTTATGTGTGTATGTGGGTTTTTTTTTTTAAAAAAAATTATTTTAACGAGATGTACAGAATTCTATCCCTGTGCTGAAGATTAGGGCATAGATGCCATGCTGTTCTTGTTTTTTTTAAGATGATTCCTTTTGCAATGTTGAGGCCTTTTCAACAAAATGGAATTTGCCATCAGTTTGGTACTACACAATTTATAATTACTGTGTAATTATAAAACTGCATTACATAAAGCATTGCTGTCTTAAGTAGCAGAAAAACTGAGGTTGTTTGTGTGATAGCACTCTTGATTTTAAATCCAGAGGCAAAAATTGGTCACCTGCTTTTCAGTGGGACATATACCGTCAAAGTGGTGCTAGGATTTGACTGTGTTTAGTGGCAGAAATATTTGGCTTAATTATTTGTTTCTGAATGTAAAATGCCTGGGTCTAGCAAAGACTAAAAATGTTCAGACATATCCCCATGTATGTGTGCATGATTATTTTTTTTAAGTTTTAAAAATGTAAACTGAATTTCTACCTGGGTTGATTTAATTAATAAAAACAACCCATGTGTGTGCATCCAGCGGTAACTTGACCCTTCCTAAATCATTTTCCTTTTGCCAAATACCAGACAAGCAGTAAATGCTTAAACCTTATCTACTTTTTGAGTTTTATTGTCATATGTAAGACTAGATCTTCTCAGCCATGCAGATCACTTGGTAATTTTATTTCAGTCACCTGATCAACCTTTTCCTGTAATTTGAATTGTAACTACTGAGAAAAACTTACTTTCCGCAATCCAGAGTCAATAAAATACTAGCCCAGTTGTCATGGCAAAACCTTCGTGTGAATTATGCCATTGGAAAAGAAGCAAAAAATGACTTTTCTTGATTAGTTTTATTTTTAAAAAAAAATCATGGTGAGGAGAGGAATAAGAGAATGTTGCAAATTAACATTGTGCTTGCCATATAAAATATAGATTACGGTTGCACATACGGAGGGTTTCTTTTTCCCAAACATGGTTTGAAGTTTCTAATTTGTGGGATGAGAAAAAAAAAAAGTGGTACCTTGATGTTTTCTTTGGTTGGTCCAAAGCTATGAATTGTGAACCTGCTAAATAAAGTAACTTATTTCTTCAAAACTACCCTGTGATGCCCCTCTGAAGGACTTTTTTTTTTTTAAATCCTAACTTTAAAGGAGTTAAACACAATGCTTATCATTAAGTATGACCAAAAGTTTTGGTTGGTCAACTTTTGAGCAAGATGTGTAGATAACATTTGACTGTTTTTAAAATTTTCATAAAAACGCGGACAGTACACGAAGATTTTGATTTGCTGTTGAGAGTGCCATTGAATGAAGCTTGGTCTCTGGCAGGTGTGTGGATAAATGCCTACCATTTTCACCTGATCCCATCAAAAAGGTTATTCCATCGCTGTCCATCCATCCTCGTTTTTCCCTTTTCTCCAACCTTGCTCCTGTTTTTCTTGTCCATCACTTGCTTGCATTACATACCCAAAGAATGTGAGTTTCAGCCTTTATTTGGCCTATGGTGGATTAATATGCAGTTCTTTGAAATCTTTAGTATGCTCCCAAGTGGCAAGAAAATTCAGATTTTGCTTGGAAAGAGCACTATCGATACGGGTAATAAGGAACTACAGTAGAAGACCACAAACCCTGCCAAGCTCTCACGTGGTTGTCCCAAAGGGGCTTTCCAAAAGACAACTGGACTTTGTTTTTTTCCTCGAAGACGTTTCGCTCCTCATTCAAGAAGCTTCTTCAAGTTTGGCTGAAGAACTGAAGAATTCTAACCAGAACTGAAGAAGCTGCTCGGATGAGAAGCGAAACGTCTTCGAGGAAAGAAAGAAAGTCCAGTTGACTTTTGGAAAGCACCTTTGGGTCTCAACTAAATATTGCATGCACACTGTGTACCTCAGTTGCTAGACCTGTGGTTTTCAGAGATCCAGTGGTTAAAAATAAGCCCTTGTCGCCCCGCTGAGGAAATAAAACAAGTATTTGTCATTGAGAAAAGGCAAGGGATGTTACCTGCAACAGGTAATGGATTCTGAGAAGAGTGCCAAATTCGTTATTACAATAAAAAAGGAACAGGTATTTCAGGCGCTACGAAATGTTCATCCTCAGGTATCTTTAAAAAAAAAAAAAAGCAGAGTAGAAACGACTTTGAGCCTAGCTCAATACCTGGTTCTAAGGATGCAATTTTCTTGGCAGTATCCTAGACACGTGTATTGCTGGGGTTTTATTTTTGTAATGCTGAGTCAACAGCCCAAGGATTGATGCCAGGTGTCAAAATAATCATCATGAAGAGAAACAACAGGCAAAGCCAGGTGTCAAAATAATCATCATGAAGAGAAACAACGGGCAAAGGACCTTTCTTAAACTATGGCTGCATTCATAAGACCTGCTTAACCAGTTCATTGGATTTTATTTTCCGAGTTCAAATAACACATTGCCTAGTTTACAGCTGAATGTTGGTGCTCCAGGTGAGGCAACTCTTTAAAAGCGTAGCATCTTCTGCAAACGTATCTGCCCCATCTTCATCTGATCAGACTTTGTGTGTGTGTGTGGAGGGACAACGTAGTGAAGGCATTTGCTCAGAGGCAAGTATGAGAAAGAAACATTTCAAACCACACGTCAAATTATCCTCCTGTCATCCAACTGTGGCTTGAATTAGATTCAGTGTCGGCAAATGGACCTGGAATGTTTTGAGGGGCAATGGAAGGAAAGCGATACACACATGCGGGAACAGCCTGCATTCAGACATGTAAAAGTTTGCCAATAAAACTGGACGAAGGTTTAAACATTCTTTAGCAAAGAATCGAGGCTTAAAAACGTTTTGTTCAAAAAACACTCTTGTTAACTCTGTCCATGCGCAGCATTTTGATAAGACTTGCTGCGTTCAACCTGCAATTCATCCTCCCTTGAATTGTCCGGAAATAAAATCAAGGCAGTTAAAAGTCAAAAGATTTTATTCAATAAATATAATTTCCATATTTTATTTTTTTTTGTATAACAAGGTATTAACATAGCAGTACAGGAAGCCGCCTTCGACTTGTTTTGCCGCAAAGCATCTTAACGTGATGGCGAGGTGGCCACGGGGTCTGAAATCAGGAGTCCTTTGGACCAGGTTGCTCTGCCTTCCAGTCGTTCTGCTCCGTCCACTGCGCACGACCGAAGCAACTCAAAATCAGTGACTCTCCTCCCAAGCGGAAGATCCAGCGCCCTTTCCAAAATTTAAGGCCGGTAAACCCAGTCATGCTTGTTTAAAACAGATCGTCGCTAAGGTTCATTCTTCAAGAGCGTGAGGACAGAATCAATTAAGCACATTTAAGGGACTTTGGCATAGTGGGAATAACATTTCTTTTGCCATCCACAATTCAAAAAAACAAACAAACCAGCATTTTACAAACAAGTGGGAGCGTACACCTCTCCGTCTACTTAACTAAAATAAAATAGAGAACAGATTTGTCTTAAAACAACAGCCATTCATTTGGAAAGTACAAAAATGAATACTGTCAATTACGTTGGGTTTGTTTAAAACCAGGCATTTGGCTCTTAATCTGGCGATCGTGAGTTATGCCTTGCTGAAATCTATTAAAGCATATTCCTTTATGTTCCCACTCCCCCATAATTAAGCATGATTATGTTTCATAAAGCTACTCCCAGATTAAATACACATAGGACAACAAACTTAAATGTGTTACTGTTTATAGAGGATGAAGCTTTAAAACATTTTTAACTTCCAGAATTTATCACAAGAACCTCTAAAATACAGAACAAGACAAAGGACCAAATGTGTGAAGTAGCTCCATTCTCTACATTACTGCTAGCATATATTTTTTTTTATAAATTGTGACACCACCAACTTAGCTAATAGGTTTTTTTTTCTAGCGCTAGGATCTACCTTTAATTCCATCCACCACTAAGAACTAAAAGCAACTTTACAATTACACCTTCTAACCTCAGCTGTTCCACTGGATCTGTCCTAGGATGGCTGGTGATCTTTAGTAAATGCTTAGTTATGTTGAAGACACTGCAATCTCCATATTGCAACAATGACAGTTTCATTAGTACGTTTACTACGACCATACATATTAAAAGAAACTGTCCTATAATATATCAAATCTCAGTAATCCTCAGCTAACAACCGTCCTATTTTGCAACCAGTTATGAGGACACTGAAAAACTGACTTTATAACCAGTCCTCAAACTTATAGCTGTTGCAGCCTCTCTGGGTCACACCTGCAGCTGCTGGGCATTTATGATGATCAGCGTCCTGCTGTTACAAAATCACCATTTGCAATCTCCGCAGCCAGTTTCCAACAAGCAACGTCAACGGACAAGCCAGGATTGGAGTGAAATCGCAAGTCACGTGATGTCTCACTTCATGACCCTGGGTGATTCATTTCACGACTGCACCACTTAGAAAAGCGTTGTGGTTATTAAGCAGGCCTACGACCTCTACCATAACAAATTCAACCGGCCGTTGAATTCCTAAATTTCAGCAGAGTCTGCTTCAACGTTACCTGGTGATGCCGGTATTGAAACAGAGTACTTCTCCATACAACGTATATTTTGAATCACCAACCTCACTGCAGTCCTAAATCAATTTTATTTGTAGACAAAAGACCTGCAGACTCCCACATTAAGTCAATGGCATAGGAAGAATTCTGAAAAAAGGAGAGTGGCATGGTTCTTTAAAGACTTGTGGACTTCAGCTCCCAGAATTCCCCATCCAGAATAGGGAATTCTGGGAGTTGAAATCCACAAGTCTAAAAAAAAAAAGCCAAAGCTGGACACTCCTGACTTGGAGCATCAAGTACACAGTCACAGTATGGTTACAACTCTGTCTTGTTTAGCCAAACTAGCATGTTATGGTTTAGCTTGAGGCATACTCAACATTGCTGGTAGACAGTTCCATCTGTGCAGACAGAAAACCACATTAAGCAGTTGAACTAATCCATTTTTTAGACAGTAACCCGTTCAGCTAATACTAAACACTGAAATGAACACACAATTCTTAACATCCAAGAAAGCAATCTTGACATTAACCCTATGCACAAAATTGAACAAGAAATAGAATACTTGAAAACAAAATATATGTACAGGTAGCCCTTGACTTAACAACGGTTCATTTAGTGACTGTTCAAAGTTACAGCGGCACTAAAAAAAAGTGACTTACGACCACTTTTCAGAGTTACAAACTTCATCGCATCCCCATGATCATGTGATTAAAATTCAGACGCTTGTCTCATACTTATGACCATTGTTGTGTCCCAAGATCATGTGTTCATCTTTTGACAAGCAAAGTCAATGGGGAAGCCGGATTCACTTAACAATCGGCTTACTAACTTATCAACCGTAATGATTCACTTAACAGCTGTGGCAAGAAAGTTCGTAAAATGGGGCAAAACTCACTTAACAAACATCTCACTTAACAACATAAATTTTGGGCTCCACTGTCATCGTAAGTCAAAGGCTACATGTATGTATGATGCCGATGTATCAAATCTGCCCCATGACTGGTTGTAACTCCTTGTTTGTTACATTTTTAGTCTGCCTTTAGTACTTTGTAAGTAATTCAGGGCAGTGAACATACATAATACTCCTTCCTCCTGCTTTTTTCCATACTTAGAAACCCAATATTGGAGTGACTAATTATGACCGAACGTTGAAGTTTTACACTGAAGTCTCTGATCACTTGTTAAAAATACAGAAAATCCAGACACATCGTTTTCAAACAAAATGCTAATTCCTTTTATCCTGAGAAAAGTTCAGACTAAAAAAAGGGTACATTTAATGTTCTTTGGAATGCTGGGCAATGTTTAGCAATCTAAAATGCATCTTTTTCCCTGAGTGTGGTTGATTTACTGAGTGAGTTTATACACCTTCAGCTGCGCTTCCATACCTGTCTTTAGTTAAAAGTCCCAAACTAATAAAAAAATGTATAACGGCACCACCTTTCTTAATAGGACATACTGGAATAATAAAAATCATAGAATTATAGAGTTGTAAGGGATATCTAAGATAATTTAATTCAGTGGTGCAGGAATCCCACTAAATAATTGCTTAGCAGTTCTTACCATCCGGAAATTCCTGCACTGCAATCTCCTTTAATATAGTTTAAATTCATATGCAAAAAAAAAAATCCAACCTGGCACTGATTTCACAGGTGAGAAATTAGGGGTTGTTTTTTTTAGTTGCAAAGACAATGGACTAAATTTGAGGAGGCATCATCAAGAAACAAGCGATTACGTAAGTGATTTGTAATGTGGGTTTTGTGTACCTAAATAAATGTCAGCCCTATTTCTTTTAAACAGCCATATTCTGAGGGACGGTCGGTCCCCCAACAGTTGCCAACTCTTTTGTGTATATGCAATGGTGCCATGCCTCACTGGAAATTGGGGGGGATTAAACCTGGACGGCGGAAAGAAAAATGGGGCTTGCTTCATTTTCACTGAGCATGGAGAAGATGGCTTTTCCATACCCCTTAACACCTCATCCTGCAACTGACGTGGAAATCCCTGAGACCAACCCAGATCTGATGCCCTTTCGGAGTTCTTCAACGCCATCACTATCAAGTACTGTCATTTCAGCTCCTTCTGCCCCGAATCCTTTACCCCACTGGCACCGGGCATTATGGGTCAGATGCTCCACTCTCTTCACCGGGACCCAAGGCCGAACACAACATCAATGGCGTCTTTGTCTGGAATAGGGGATTCTGCAACTTGGTGGAGCAAACCACTAGGCAGACAGTTAGCGGAGCAAGAGCCTCAACTGGGAAGTTAAAAACCGTTCCACAAAATGACAATCCATTTCTGTATAGCTGCCAAGAAAATGACATGATCATGTCTGTGAAGCTATTGGGCTTTCGGGGGGGGGGGGAGAGATGGTTTCCTTTTCGGGTTCTGCAGACCCTCAAAAGACTTAAGAGAATGTATCCCAACGTCCCGTCCCCCCCTAAAAAAAATATAATGAAGAAAAATCCTCTTCCTTCCTTGGCTTATCTCAACTCTTATTGCTTAATCTGCTGTAATTCGTTCATTTCACAGGAGTTTCCTGCGTTTCCGTTGTTTTTTTTTCCGTTCTGCGATGTATTTTTGGCCTAATCCTCAACCTAGAAGTAAACGTGAGTTTACTGAAATTACACAAACATTCAGAGAAAGGAAGGACGAAGCTTCATTGTGATCCGATGTGTAACACATTTGCTTTCCTTTCATTTTGACCCGAATTGCTGGTCATAGAGCGAACAACAGGAGAAGGAAACAGCTCTTCACTCGGTTGTTATTTTGGGCCCTTAGTTAGAAACTGATACCCGGCTTGGAGAGATGGGAGTCTTAAAACTCTTCCTGAATTTGTTTAAATGCATGCTTCTTCTGCACCCTTACACACACTGAGGAGGGACGAGAAAGAAATGGGAATTTAAAACAGAAAACAAAACAAAACAAAAAACAAACACAACAACACATGGAAATCAGTTCCAGTAAGAATTGTACATCTGCGAAGAAAAAAAAAAAAAGTTAAATTCTAACGTCATACAAAACCGAAGCGGAAACACTGATCGCAACGATGATTGTGGATTTAAAGAAATGCTTGGAGTTTTGATCGTTTTAAAATTTTGGATCCTTTCACAATTCGTTGCCGTGTGTGGGGGGTATTTTTTGGTGGTGGTGGTGATGGGGGAAGACAAACCAGAATGGAAAGGGTGGATAGGAGTGATCTGTGGATCTATGACGGTGACAAAACGATGCCCCTTTAAATAAGAACTCGGGGTTAGAAAGGCAGGATAGAAATAAAATGAGTAAATGGTATTTGGAATGAGGGGGGAAGACATTAAGCCATGTTGAAATAAGTGCAGGCTGCTGCTGATTGTGAGGGGCATTTCCCTGAAAAGCTCTGCTTTGTCCCTTGAAATGAATGGCATTCGGCCAGAAGGCTACTAAACATAGGATAGTGTTGCTCAAACTTGGGAACTTTTAAGATGGGTGGAACTTCAACTCCCAGAATTCCCCAGCCAGCATGGCTGGCTGGGGAATTCTGGGAATTGAAGTTCCACC
>JANHFL010005834.1:201801-212121 GCA_032468155.1 Oxyrhabdium leporinum | reverse complement strand
GGCCTGGTCCAAAGAAGAGGGGGGGGGGAACCCTGGGCCCTTTATGACTTGTGGACTTCAAGTCCCAGAATTCCCGAGCCAGCCGGGGCCGTAGTTCCCCACTCCTGCTCTAAAGCCTTTCCTTCTCATAGAAGACGGGGCTCTGTACTCTAGCAGGCTCATGCACCCAGAGTTTATTGCCGATTATGCAATAAACAGAGCTATTAAGAAACTGAAGGGATTCTACAATTGGTGTGCAAACCCACCCACCCCAAATGAGAGACCATGCAAATATCTACCCCAGCCGCCCAAAATCAGCTGAGCAAAACACTGCAAGTGGATATGTTTAATAACACAACATTGAATTTGGAGCAATCGATGCAAGTGACAGTTGGATGGAAGAGAAATGGAAGAACAGATTTTGATGATTTGGAGAGAACTGGGCACGATGAAAACGAGGAGTGGCTCTAAGGTTCTGTTGATTGGTTTAATTAAAACAGATGTTCATTCTGCTAAAGAGAACGTGAGGTACTGTATCTCGTTCCTTCGTACTCCAAGCATTTAAGCACACGGTTAGATGAAATATGAGATCACTCATCCAAATTATTGAATAGGTTTGATTTCATACAGCGATCCTCATATTTGACAGAATATTAAGTACAAAGATGATTTGGTTGGTAGCACAATTTCCCCGAGTAGTTGGTTCATAAACCACAGAAATCAGCTTAGATGTGTAGACACTAGGGTACTGCAGATGTGCCAATTGGATTTGAGTCTCCACCCAAGACGTATCCTTACGGGCTTCGGATGAGATTGATCATCTCCAGAAAGACAGATGTGGAGCCTAATGGAGTCTAATGCCACACAGACGAAGTAAAAAGCTCGTTCCATCTATACCACTATTAATTATCTCACGATGGAACAAACGGCCTGCAGAAAACATTTTATTTGAGTCACTCCTGTAAAGCATTATGGATCATTTCTGCAAACCGCTGTGGAAATATTTTTAACTTATATCCAGGTCAGCTACTATTGCAAGAAAAGTGACTAATACATTCTCCAATCAAAATATAAGGCTAAGCCCACTTTGTAACTCTGCCTGCTCATAAGGAATGTTTACGAAGTGGGTGAGAGTTTTGCACCTTGAAAATATGCTTTTCTTAGTATTATGCTTAGGTGGGAAATTAAATACCAAAGGGTCGTATGTCCGAATCATTTCGGTCCCAACCAAATCTGGGAAATGACTCTTATCCCAGATTGTCATTACTGTTAAATCCTTGATTTTAATGAATCAAGTTCTAACAATTAGATCAATTGTTGCATTACGAAATGCTTTAGTTTAGACCCCATTCAATGTGCCTGGAAGGCAGTACGATTTTAAGTCTTGTGTTTTAAAATATACATTAACGACAATTTAGAAGTTTGTTCTAATTGGGAGAAAAACCAGCAGAATACTATTTTGGCAATCTGTCTTTCACCTATCAGCATGCAGATCAGATGAGGGAGGAGTACTTCATCTTCTATCAAACATGAGAGTCAAATCATATCCTTGTATTTGTTAAGGTACAGAAAACAGAAAAACATTTAAAAAAACACACACCACAAGATGTTATTTATTCAAAGTTGATTTTGAAGCTGGCGATACCTACCTTTGGGCAAGAACCATAGCTAGGACTTGTGAGCTTCTCTCTTAGTGACATTTTTATATTAAACTCTCAACGTACAAGACAGCCCAGACCTCTGAATATGGATCACTTGTTTCATTTCCAACAATGTAGCACCACATTTGCCCTATGACTTAAGATGGGGCTCATGAGGTAGGAGTAAACCCCTCCAAATTAACTTCAATTTCCAACCCAAGTAATCTGCCGTCAGATTTCATGCTTACCATCATTAACTAATCAAATCACCTTTTTTTCTTTGGATTTCCATCACCGTTTGCACACTATGCTAAACCAGAGAAAAAAGACTAGCCAGGGTTACACCAACCAAGCTTTTAGCATGTAGTGAGAACGAACCCTGCTAGGTTGTTGCCTGAATGGGAGACGTGTGTTGCGTTGCATACAACCCAACAGCGTCAACAAACATAACTCTCTCCCACGTAAGAATGAGGTGGGCAACGATCATGTTAAATGGTGGGGCATGAAAGAGCTTGAGATGGAAATTCTGGTGCAATCAAGGCTGCTCTCTTCGACCATGGGGTGAAGCAGGACTATTCACAGGGGCTGGTTAAAAAGTAAAGACAGCCACCATGATGGTTTGATCAAGGCTCTGTGTTTGGTGTGCAATGCGCTCGCCTCTGGGTTGAAGCAACCCTGAAACATGCAGAGGAGGGAGCCTAAAGTATCTCTGCATGGTGAATTACAGAGACACACCGTATACCCTCCTGCCTGACAAGACCTCATTCCATACAAACTCCAATCATAGTAGTGGCAGGCAGGCAGGCAGGCATTCAAATGGTAGAGAACATCCAAGAGGTGCAAATAGGCTTTTATCAGAAATCATCACCCCGGGGTGGGGGAGAAAAAGCTGCCGTTAGATCAATCAGATACTGCTCCTGTTTTTAAAAATGTCTAGGAAATATTTTATTTTATACATCTTGCCTTATTTCTTCACAAAGAGAGAGACAGGTTACTATTTTAAAAAATAAAAATAAAATAAAAAATCCGGCTTGTAACAGTTCCCATTTTATGAAGGAAAAAAAAAATAACCGCTTTAGTAAAAACGTAAAATGGAGCCGCAGAGGGATTAGCACACTTGAAGATATTGTTTTAGAAAGAAAAAAAAAATCAATAAGAGAAGGAAACACTCAGAAGAGCTGAGCACTGAAAATTACAGTGTAGAAGGGACCACAGTTAAATTTCCAATATTTTTTTTTTTTTAAAAGTAACTAGCTACTAATAAAAAGCTACTGCATCCTTAGACTGCGAACGTCCAGCTGACCAATAGATAGCAGCAAAGAAAGGGAAAACTAATTCTCCATGCCATCCAGTGGTTGCCCGGCTTTTGTGCCGTAGAGATCTGGTAGCCGAACTCCCAACTTGTGTGGGCCATCTGTAAGATCTTCAGATGTTTCTCCTGATCTTTTGAAAGCAGTGTCCTCCAAAGAGGAACTGCAAGACATCCTCTTCGTTCAACATCGGTCTCCCTCAAACTGGGAATCTCACCCTGACAATTTGCTTGATCTCATCTTACACCTCAGCTCAAACTGCTCTTTGACTGTGACTAGGGTTGAACAATGTTCTCTCAGCTAATGCTTCAGAAGGATATGCTAGTATCATCGAGGAAAGAAGAAAACAGTTGTAACCTGGCACTTGAACAAACCTATAGAAACACTGGGCGGAAACTGATTTCCTAACCTTCTCTTTCTACAAGCATCTCCGTAGAGTTTTCACCTTCTGTCCGTTTTCAGATAGAACCTTCTGTAAGTTAAGAAATGGTTCTCTCATTGATCCTCCTGTTGAGGATCTTTTTAAAATGATGACAAAAAAAACAAAAACAGACCTGTATAAATTGGCGAACGCATCGATAGGCTTAGCATTTATTTCTGAATGGCTTTGTGTTAGTTAAAAAAAGGTCTATTTTTAATCATAATCGGGGGTGGGGTTTGGGTGGCTTTAGACTATTTTTATTTTACTCAAATATCGTACTGTTAAAAATAACTGATTTTCACACAGTCGAGACAATTAGTAGAGGAAACCTACCAAAGTTACCTTCCCTCCTGCCCCCCCGTTCCCCGAAATGAAAATTTCAGGGGAGCCTTCTTCTTCTTCTTCCCCTGGAGTCTTGGGTCTTCTCTCTTTCGAGGGACGAGGAAGCGAGCCCGTCCTGCCCAAGGGTGGTGAGGTGGTCTCTTAACTCGGAGCAGGTCGAGCTCAGTCCACTCTGGTCCTCTTGTTCAAAGTACCAGCAGTAGGGATTCTACACAAACACACACACACACACTCACTCGCTCTTGTTCTCTTGATATTTCTGCAAACACCGCCCAGGTGAACCTCCATAAGAGCTTTCTGCTCCAGGTGGATTTGACCAAAGTGCTCTGAGCTGGCGGGAGGGAGGGGGGGAAGGAACTCTGGCGCTTGGTTGGTAATGCTCTCCTCACCACCTCGCTGCGTCCCCCGCCGCCTTTTCCGCGGTCTGTTTCGCCGTGCCTGCGTGAGCTGGCCAGACGTTCTGAGAAAGCCCCACCACGTTTGGTGGGAACGTGGTCCTCCTTTTAAAGAAGGAGGGGGGAGGGAATTGATATTGAAGGGGGCGTCCAAGAGGCTCCAGATTTCTTCTTTCCTCGGTGAATTGACTTCGCGACGGCTCCGTACTACCCTTTCCCTTCGACGGAGAGTGGGGGGACGTGGGGGAGAAGAGCCTCAGACCAGAAATGGTGATGGTTGACTATGGTTGACAGCAAGAATGTCCCGTTGAGATGGATGTTGCTTCCTTTGGATTTCTAGAGATATTTTTTGGGGGGGGGACGACGACACAGGATGTTGAGTGGAGGGCTCAGGAAGGTTTTCTAGTAGCGCTGTCAGAACTTGGGTGAATCAAGAAGAACGTTGACTCCCAAGAGAATTGCGTCCTTCCCTTCCCTCCCTTCCACCCGTTCCTTCTTAAATGCCATTGGAGTTTGAAGTTGGGGAGTTTGTGGGTGCGTAGGTCTGTGTGTGTGTGTTTTGGGGAGGGAGGGCTGATGGAACGTGTCTGATCTTCCAACTGCGATCCCTTCGTTTCCTTTCCTTTTCCTTCCTCCCTCCCTCCCTCCCTCCCTTCCTTCCTTCCTTCCTTCCTTCCTTCCTTCCTTCCTTCCTTCCTTCCTTCCTTCCTCCCTTCCTTTGACATCTACCCCCTCTCCTCCATGGCTGATCTGACGTGGCCTGTATGAAAACTCCTGACCAATCTTGTTTTTCTGAGAAACAATTAATGTGAGATTAGACTTTGTTTTCTTCCCCACATGATTGCAGGTCTAATTTTAGACCAACCAGGAAAGGTGATAAAGAATAAAACCAAGATAAACATGCAGAACTCTTGTCTAAGACACTGACAGAACATTATAAAAGTAAATTATTACACCAATTTGATCATTGACATTTCTGGTATTGTGCTCCTCGGTTCCTCAAGAACAGCTTCTCCTCCCTGCTGACTTTCATTTTTTATAAGCTTGCAATCTTACAGACTTCCTCGTTTCTCATAGCCAAGATACTTTCTACGGCAAAAGACCTTCAAAAAACAATTCAGGATTTCACCGCTAATTCCTAGTACAATCAGAGTGTCAACAAGATCAAATCTTGGGCGGTGTTAGCCAAACACCTGACAAATATTTTTCTGGGTCCTTCAACAACTTAAGTCAATTTACTTAAGGGATGCTATAACAGAAGAATTTACAGGATCTAAGATCAGTGAAGTGTTCAGAAGACTTAGTTACCTCAATGAGGAAGTATCGTTGTTGCATGTGAACCTAGTAACCACACAGCCGGTTTCTGAAATCATGAGGTGGTTAGGGAAGGAATTTTGAGTAGATCTCCTGGGTTTTCTTTTAGCCAAAGGAGCCAGAAGACTCGCTTTATTTTGGGGAAAAAAAAAGTGATACTAAAGAGCCCCCGTTTTAGAAGGTCTTGAATCAGAGAATCAACTACCGGTAGTCCTCAACTTACACCAGTTCATTTAGTGACCATTCAAAGTTACAACGGCACTGGAAAAAAAGTGTCTTATGACCGTTTTTCACACTAACGACCTTTGCAGCATCCCCATGGTCACATGATCAAAATTCAGATGCTTGGCAATCGACTCATATTTATGACGGTTGCAATGTCCTGGGGTCACGGGATCACCTTTTGCAAACAAGCAAAGTCAATGGGGAAGCCAGATTCACTTAACAACCCTGTTACTAACTGGTAAGAACTGGTAAGACAGGTTGTAAAATGGGGCAAAACGTACTTAATAAATGTCTCGCTTAGCAACAAAAATTTGGGGCTCAGTTGTGGTTGTAAATCAGGGACTATCAGTTAACTGAAGTAAAAAATAGGTGTCCGATAGAAGTGCAAAAGAGAAAAAGAAAAAAGAAAGTAAAATATAGCAATAGCAGTGGTGCTTAGACTTATATACCACTTCACAGTGCTTTACAGCTCTCTCTCTCTAAGCAGTTTACAGAGTCAGCCTATTGCCCCCCAACAATCTGGATCCTCATTTTACCGACCTCGGAAGGATGGACGGCTGAGTCAAACTCGAGCTGCTCAGAATCGAACCCTTGGCAGTGAGCAGACTTAAGTCTGCAACACCGCATTCTAACCGCTGCGCCACCAAGACTGTATATATAGAAAAATGACTTCAGACTTCTGGTAGATATAAATAAAAATTCAACTTTCACTCTACAATTAAAATGTACACTCCATTTTTCAAGGCATTTATAAATACTACTAATAGTCAAACCCATAAATTATGATTTCATGTTTTCCTGTTTTGCGTAAAAAGTCCAAAAGGGTCTTCCAATTGATATTAAATCCAAATTAAATTAAATTTCACGAATGAAGGTGAATATACATGTCCTGGGATAATATGCAAGGATCCAATCTGGGTCTATCACCGGGACCAGAAGTTACCTGTCTTCCAAGTACACATTCAATTTTGCAGCTACTAAGATTGTTGGAGGAGCAGGCACAAAAACAGCCAGGGAAGGGATTGAAGCCTGGGAAACAGGCTTCTTGTCAGTCAAAGTGCTGATTTACCACCAACCTATCAAGTAGTTAGAAGGCTGGGCAGCACAAACAGAGGGCGGCTAATGACTTAAAAAGCCAGCCATCAACACAACCCAATCAACATCTAAAAAGCCACGTACAACAGGCACTATAAATACCACACACAAAACAGCACACACTGCTAAAGAGAAATTCCTTGAAGATAGGCTCCAGCACAAGTCCAAGAGCTTGGAAGACAAAACTTCTGGTCCCGGTGAGCGATTCAGATCAGATCCTGCGAAATTAAATTTAGTCAACATCTACTCTCTAATCAGAGCCACAAGGCACAGAAGCCAGGCAGCTTTATCAAGTTTATCAACCATTCCTCCTTGTGGAATCCTTCCAACGTCTGGTATATCAAAATCCTGTCGCTGTTGTCTCATATAAGAACAAAACACCATGGACCTTTGTCCATTAGCCCAACAAAAATCTCTCCAGTTTGAATTGTATAATGACCTCCAACATTTTTTTGAATTAATATATATGTATTTCAGTCCAATAATTTTAGCTTGTTGACCAAAGATGGTAAATAATAAAGCTTCTTTTTAATTTTCCTTCCTATCAGCTTTTTAATATTATATTTTTTTTTTACTTTCAAAAACACTTTATCGAGTTATATAAAAAGTTAGATATAAAGTTCAGATGGTGACTGCAAGTGCATGAAGTTCTGCTCCTCTTTAACACACGTGTTGTGTGTGAAATGGAGGTGAGTTCAAGTCCCATCTTAGGCATGGAAATCAACTACATGACTTTGGGCGCGTCATTCTCTCCAGCCCAATTCATCTCGCTGGGTGGTTTGTTGTGGGGGAAAAGAAAAGGAGGAAGTACTACTAGCTACATCTGTTAGTTGAGTCATGGCAACTGGACCTCATTTTCCTTTTTGTTTGAAATGTTCAGCTGCTTGTCCCAGTAGCTTCTTCCATCAAGCTGGTTAAGGGGGAATCAGTTGCCACGACTCAACTTCCAGACAACTCTACCTGGACGAGTGACAATCTTCATCGACTAGCATTAGGTATGTTTGCCACATGTAATCATTTATATACAATAATGAAGGTGGAATAAAGATCAAATAAATAAATGCGATAACATCTGCCTTCCCACTTCAAAATGAAGAGAGTCAATTCGGTGTAGTGGTTAAGGTACAGGCTAGGAACCTAGGAGATTGTGAGTTCTAGTCCTGCCTTGGGCTCAAAGCCAGTTGGGTGACCTTGTGTCGGTCCCTCTTTCTCAGCCCTAGGAAGCAGGCAAGGACAAAGCACTTCCAAAATCTGGCCAAGGTATTTCCAGGAAGTTGTTAGGACTCTGATCAAAGGCATACACACATATCACTTCCAAAAATCTTGCGGGGGGGGGGGGGAATTCTGCAGAGAGATGGTCCAGGAAGTTGCCAGCAGTCAATACTGATCAAAGTCACACAGGTATACACATACCATTTCCAAAATCTTTCCAGAAAATCTACAGGGATTAATCCAGGCACTTGTCAAGAGTCCATACTGACTTGTGTGGCATAAACGTAACCACACTCATAACAACACACACCACTTCCAAAAGGTTGCCCCCTCCCACCTCAAAGAATCCTGCAGACATTTATGTATAGGCAATTTCCAGGAATCAAGATGGATTCAAAGAGACACATACCGGCAGGTAGTCCTCGACTTATGACCACAACGGAGCCCCAAACCACGGTTGTTGAGTGAGACATTTGCCAAGTGACTTTTGCCCCATTTTATGAGCTTTCTTGCCTCAGTCGTTAAGTGAATCTCTTCAGTTGATAACTTAGTAACCTGGCTGTTAAGTGAGCCTGGCTTCCCCCTTGATTTTGCTCGTCAAAAGGTCGCAAAAGCGGGACACAGCAACGGTCATAAATATGAACCAGTTGCCAAGCGTCCAGATTTGGATCACATGACCAGGGGGATAAGGCAATGTTTGTGTGAAAAAAGATCATAAGTCACTTTTTTTTCAGTGCCGTTGTGACTTTGAACGGTCACTAAATAAACTGTTGCAAGTCGAGGACCACCTGTACTGTAGTAGACTAAGAAACTAGTAGAAAGGTGCTTAAAATTAAAACTGTCTGTCTAAAACCCGGCGAAGGAGAGCTGGAGCACAACTGCTTTAAGTGAATTTAAAATAGATGTCGTCCTCACAACAATTCATTTAGTGGCCATTTATAAGTTCCAACGACACTGTTGTGACTTTGAATGGTCACCCGATCAAAAATTCAGACGCTTGGCAAACTGGTTCATACTTATGACCGTGGCCGCATCCCCAGGGTTGCAGCGACCTTCTGAGAAGTCAAGTCAACGGAGAAGCCGGATTCACCCTTAACGATCGGGTTACTAACTGCGGTGATTCGCTTCGCAACCGTGGCGAGACAGGTCATAAAACAGGGCAAAACTCTCTGTAAAACCAAGGTCTCCCTCAGGAAGAGAAATCTAGGGATCAATTGTGGTCGTTAAATCGAGGACCACCTTGTAAATAAAGATATCAGCCGAGACCGAGTTTTGGCTTTACAGCTTCCCTTCTCCTTTCCTGGATGAATTCCAAAGTTTTTTTTGCCAGCAGAGCCAGGAATGAAAACAGGGCGTGTGTCCACCCAAAAGTGTAAAGAGATCTACCAAAAGTTTCCAGCGATCAGCCCTCCATTTCCCCCCCAACAGCTCCAACTTCAAGCTTTCTTTTTTCTTTCTTTCTTCTTCTTTTTCCTTTTTTTCCTCTTTCTTTTTTCCTTTCTCCTTTTTCCTTTCCTGCCTTTCCTCTCTTCCTCTCTTTTTCTTTCTTTCTTTTTCTTATCTCTTTCCCAAATCCTCCTAGTTCCAAAGACCCCCTTGCTCTCTCCCCTTGCTCACCCTTCTCACACGCCACACCACGGGTCTTAAAAGTCTAGGAAAGGGGAGTGGGGGGGGGGAAAGGAGGTAAAAGCTAGGATCTGCTCCAACCACTGGACTTTCCAGCCTCAACCCACTTTTTTTTTTTTTCCTTCCTTCCTTCCCTCCCGGCGCCGAGAGCCGCGACCCACCGCGGGGACTCACCGTACTGGTCGGAAGCCTCGTTGTCTTCTTTCTTTTTGCCCATGTCGAAGCCGGGAGAAGGCGGCTTTCCCCGCTGCGACCGTGAGCAGCCCCGGAGTGATGGAAAGCAGGCGGTCGAGCGAGCGGAGAAGTCTCCGAACGGGGCAATTCTGAGCTGGAAACCTGTTGCCTGGCAGTGCTCCGCCCACGCTGACGTCACCGCGGCCCCGCCTCCCGCCGAGCCACACACACACACCTGCGGGCTATGCTCACCTGCCGCTCGCCTCTGCCACGCCCCTTGCCGCTTGAACGCCCTCCGCGCCGGCGCCTCGGAGCTGTTCTCCTCGCCTTGCCCCTCTTCCCCCACACCGCTTAGATGTCAGGTCAGGACGAGCCAGCTTGACTTTTTTCGGGGTTCCCCAAAAAGGAAGAACTTGGGTACCGACTTATAGCTGTACAATTTGGGATGGTGGTGGGATTGCAGACTACAGGAACCAGGAGGGCTACTCAGGTGACCCTGAGGACAGAGAACAACCTCCAAGTGCTTCAACGACCCTCTTACATGCTGTCTTCTATTTCACTCCTACGACAACAATCCGTGACACAGT